>JANHFL010002508.1:43637-65307 GCA_032468155.1 Oxyrhabdium leporinum | reverse complement strand
AAGCAATACTCTTACATCAGTATATTAATCCAATATACCTCAGAATATTGCCCCCACAATCCGGGTCCTCATAAATAGTAATTTATATTCTGCTCATGAAAATGTTTCAGCACACTATGCTCTCTAATGATAGACTATTTTGCTTCTGACTTTTACTACAATGACAGTCTCAATAGAATAGGCCTTTTTTTAACATTTAGATTAATATTGCTGAGAGCACTGCCACAGGCTTCAGACGTTTCAAGAAAACTAGCTGCTGATCTGATAAAAAACATGCAAGTGATAACACAACTTTTATGCAGGTGTAGCTTTCTACAAGTGTTTCTATTTTGCATGTTAACTATAAGGATTCTTTGAAACCAATTCAGGAAGAAAAAATCACTTACACATCTGATTCCACTTGTTTACATTTTCACAGATGAAATGGCCAAACAAGCAGCAGCGCCCAGCAGGATACGCACGCACTCACCTTTCTGAGCCATGAGGCAAAACTCTTCCTGAAGTTTTATGTAGTCTGTGGGGTTTTCCAAAGGATCAGATACATGAGTGGGTGGGGTCTGAAATTCGATGTCTGCACAAAGGTTAGGATTAGATGAATGTAGGCGAACAGGAGACATTGTAGCACTGAAAGGAACCTAAATTGAAATCAATACATACATTACACTGACTCCATGAAAGACCAGAAAAACCTTACAATACCTAAATAATTCCTTACATTATTTTAGGCTTTATTATTGTAAATATTTACAAAGGGTTTTTTTTAATTGCCATTCCGGTAGAGGGTCCTTTCTGGTTTCCATAGCTAACAGAACTCTGGTCTTCTATTAACTGAACTGGAATTTACTTTTCAAATATTAGGTTAGAATTATTTCCTTTTTGTCTATCTTACAAAGTTCAAACACATAACCATAATTAATAGGATCTCTCCATCTCTAAAAGATGCACAGTTTTTGGCTTGAGTATTACTGTATTAGGTGAACGAGCCTATCTTAGCAATTGCTATTTTTATCACTCATTTTTGTTCTTTGTTAACTCAAATAAAGTTTCTAAATAGATTGGACTCTTGTATTTGTGTGCACGCATGTTCTTTTTATATCCATACACATACACTATTACCATGAAAATGCTCCTTTAACAATTGCTACCATTTTAATAAGTGACTGAAGGTGATTGAAAACTATATCAAGCTATTTTTTAAAAATGATGGTGCTAGTCCTGTTTGGAAATTCATTTTTTAGGTACGGATGCATTGTAGGACTGTATTTGACACTATATTTAAGCAGTATTTTACTATTATCTTAATAGTATTAAGATAATAGTATTAATAGTAATAGTATTATCTTAAAACAGAAAGCATGCTTTAAATTATTTAAACTATGTTTAAAAAACAAAGAAGTGATAAAAACAGCACCCTTTTACAAACATCACACTGAACATGTACTAGATTGTGAGATTCACATAATAGTGTGCTCCACGTTTCAGAACCACATCTCATTAAAAATATGGACAAGCAGCATTTATGCAAGTGATTATAGTGTGTGAACTTCCTACAAAATGTGAGTAAACAAATCATGGAATTCCATCAAAAATCCTCACCTGGAAGCAGTCCAGCACTTTTGTTTACTTTGCAGCGAGTGCCAAAGTTAGACTCCTTTCTCTCAAATCAATGCTGATGCTTTTTGAACATTAATTGAAAAATACTTATGCTACTCAAGGAATAGATACAGTTTTCAATACACACACAGAACTAACACTTATAATGTGTAAAAGGCAAGTATCTTCTAAAGACAGCAAAGTGCAACAAATTATATATTGGAGGGGAAGGAATAAAATAGTGGATTTTAATCAACGCCTGCTGGAATTATTCTGAAAAAACAGTTAAGTGAATGGTAGCATTTAGATATATATTATAATTCAGTTAATGGTTTCAGTACACACTTAAACAGCTCAGTAAATAAAAAAAGAAATTTTCCTAAAGAAGAGTTAAGATTAATATTGAAGGAATACATCTTCAAATCACATACTATTTAGCTACACTGTTCTAATGTCTAAATCGGTATAACTTGAAAATATACTGTAGTATTTTTATTTACACTAGCTTCCCCCAAATTCATGCTAACTTAATGTGCGTGAATTCAATCCTCCACAACTTTGTGCATGATGGTTTTCAATAATATCTGGAGGGCATGATCAAAAGCTATCCTATATAATGCTTAGAATTAAGATTCTTTGAATATCTCAAAAGGCCCAGTGTAGTATGCCATCTCACTTTTATTATTTTCTAAAATATGTCTGCTGTACATATATTAAATGTACATTGAATGTGTATAATTTTAATACAACACATATGTTCAATTTTGAGATATATTTGTAAAAGCTATCCTAAATATGTATGCAATCTGACATGCTCATAAAAACAAACACACATAAATAACTACCATAATATACATGCTATTCCATGATATCGACATGCACAATGTAAGTAAAGTTAGATATGTAGTTAATTTTATTTTAAAATTTACTCCAATTCAAATTGCTCATGTAATTTAAGGACCAATACTAGGAAAAATATTACAGAATACGGCTGTGAACACTTTGAACATGATACCAACGGGGTTTTGATCTCACACAGCAGCCTCTCTCATTTAAGTATCTTCTCTATAAGTCTGAAAAAGGATGCTGCTGTTCAAGAGCTGCAACAACTTTAATGTGTGGATTCCTTAATTCCTTCACAAGACATCCTAACACTCCTTCCTATGAGTTTTCAAAGCTTGCCCTGTCAATCTCTCTCTCTCACACACACACAAAATTACATAGTCTTTTAAAATAATCTGAACAACAGCAACATAAAAAGTCACACTATTCTATATTTCAATAAGATTATTTCATTTTCCATACTATTTGAAACTGGACTAAAATAAAATTGTTACCAAGTTTTCAAAACCTGAACTGAAATTCTTATTTAGCTAAACTATAATTCTGTTGCGTTTCTTTCCTCTAGGTATCTAGTTATTCTAACTGAAAGGTTAAATTCCATTTAAGCTATTATCTGGAATCCCATTTAAATCAACTAAGTTCTAATATTTAAGCCCAAGCCCAGCTGAAACTGAAAAAAGCAAGAGGAATTTGCAATGTTGTTGTCACATGCATATAATGGATAATATTCAACTAGACGTATCCTTCTGTAAGAACACTTTTCCAATCCTTTCCCTTGGAGAGAATATAGAAGAGAAAGTTTCTCTGAGAAACGTATGATTATACTGACAAAGAAATCTAGATACCGTCCTGAGGTATTAGCACTGAAGTGTAAATCTTTCCAGGGGAGAAATAAACTAGGATCTTCTCTGTAAAATGGAAGCAGGAAAGTGTTGAAAATGCACTTGTATAAGTTAATTTTTATCCCATTTTGCTACCTTTCTTGCCACAGTTGTTAAGTGAATCACTGCAGTTGTTAAGTTAATAACATGGATGCTAAGTGAATCTGACTTCCTCATTGGTTTTGCTTGTCAGAAGATTGCAAATGGTGATCATATGACCCCAGGACACTGCAATTGTCATAAATACATGCCAGTTGCCAGGTCCAAATTTTGATCAAATGACCATGGGGATATTGCAATGATCATAAGTGTGAAAAATAATCGTAAGTCACTTTTCTCAGTGCCACTGTAACTTCAAACAGTCACTAAACTAATAGTTTAAGTCTAGGACTACCTACAATTTCTGACGTATTTGGTCAATCCAGCTGCAATTCCAATTCTTATTTTTTTATGTTGAGAAGGATTTGGTTGTAATAAGCCTGCCTGAACAAGAAGTCCAGTGACATGTACAAAAAACAGATAGTTCCTCAAAAATGACTTTCTTAAATGTCTCAAATTTAAAATGTCCTACATATGGAAAGTTAAGGTGGGAAGAACACTTTTAAAATTTTCCTGGCATCAAACCTGGTCACTGCAGTAACTTACTTCATTAACTGATTTTTAATTGTTATTAATATTAATTGTTATTTTAAATCACTATGTCTTTTGGTGAACATACACTGCTTTTGTCATTTGTAATATTCTACTGAATTGTTTTAATTATCTAATATTCTGTATTACAGTGCTCATAATGAAATAAATGTATTTTTTATATTAAGATGCTAATTAGCCACACAGCTCACTTGTTACTTTAAATATCAGAAAATCTTGTTATAGAAGTCTCAGGCATTCTCATTTTTTTGGCAATTCAGATTCATGAACTGTCTGTCCCTTGATAGTTGCAGGAATCCTATCGAGGGAGTCAAGCGTAAATAATTAAATGATCTTAAATGATAATTATTTTCTCTTTGAGTTATTGAATTATATGTGTACTCTTCTATTTCCACTTATTCAAATTAACCCAACTTTATTTCATTAATTAATTGACTGCTCCTCCTCCTATTAGATGTCTTAGTTCTTTAAAAAGAAAAATGAAATATTAACAATAATAGCAATAGCACTCAGACTTATATACTGCTTTACAGTGCTTTACAGCCCTCTCTAAGTGATTTACAGAGTCAGCATATTGCCTCCAACAATTTGGGTCCTCATAATGGTAGTAATGACTTTTTGAGATTGGAGCAGAAATCAAACTTATCTATTAATGTGATATAACATAACATGAAGGAATCCCTTAATGGACCTAGTACAGAAATCTTCTTTTCCATTAAAAGAACCAGTATGACTAAAGCAACTGAACTGAGAACTAATGCTACTCAGATTTCACTGAGTTCACTCCAAAATGAGCATCAGACCTTGAATAGACTTTTACTAATATTCATACAGCCTGGTATGTGTGTGTATGTGTGTAAATACAACACATGTAGGCATTTGGTAGTTTTATCATCACTTCATTTTAGCTCATTTGGATTTTTGGGAGGGGGAGTTATTTTTTAAAAAAAAGGTGGGATTAAAAAAAACAAACAAATACATTTTGGATCTTTCTATGTTCAGGAGGAAAGTGGATTGAGCAATTATACTAAGATCATAATAACTACGATATTACAACCCTTTCTCAGTAAGCACCCACATTTTAAATATATATTTGTGTGCGTGTTTGTCTGTGTGTATTTTTCTAGTTATACATACTATATAAATTTAATTAATTTTTATGAAAATCAATTGCCTGGCTATGTATTTCTCTTTTGATTTTGTTGTTTTGGTGGTATTTAAAATCACTATCCAAAAGGAAGCAGAACGATTTTTGAAAGGAAAAAGAATAGATTTACAAGCTACATAAAATTAAATTAAAATTTCAAGGTAAGCATTAGATAAATGCTTCATATCAAATGTCAGGTATAATTTCCATTAATAGGATCAAATAATTAATCAATAATTAATTGAAATGGCCAACATGTCATGTTAGAATGAACATTTCCATCAAGTCTTAAACTTTTAACCTCATTAAACAATTCAAGCAGAAATAAATGTATTAAAGCTTCAAGTTAAGAGAAACCCAAATTCTGAATGTGTTACAAGTCTATATATAAAATCATTATTTAAAAATGTTTCCAATTTGAATTAAATTCTATGTCTGATTTGCTTTTCAGGTATGAAACCTCTGTATTCTCCCACAACTTAACTTTGCCACTCTTCTAGGGAGAGAAATACATGTGGTGATTTGGTATTTTTTAAGCCTTTCTTTCTGTTTAGCTCACAGAATTCACTAACAGAAAAGGAACACATAGTCTGGGGTCACAAAGCCTAGGGGCTCCTCCAAAGTCTTAGGAGCAGCCCCTCCAATTGTTGCTCCTAATTACAACTTTTGCATGTCATGGAAAAATACTAAACACATGAGGATGGAGCATATTCGTTATACTTAATTTAGTTTACATTTTAGTTTACATTTAATTTAAATTGACATTTTTCTTTCTTGCACTCCAGCCAATGTGTTGGAGGGTGTTTCCTAAAATGCCATTCAAAGGCATTTTGGTTGGGCCCCCAACTAAAAAAAATCTGACAGACCCCTCCCATAGGTGACCATGCATAAAAAGAGTTAATTTCTATCATGGGAGAGGTGAAGGAGAGGGAAGGAGACAGGCTTCCTTTCACCAATATAATAGCCATGCTATACTAGCAACAATTCTTGGCAATGTTATGTATGTAATGCTTTACATACTGCTTATAATGAGGAAAACCATGACTATAAAACATAAAAGAATTTAGCTCAGAAAATAGAAATACAACCACTTATGTGAGAAATGGCTACATAAACAATACAATTTACAGTCCAGTCAAAAGGAAGGCTTTTGCTAGAATCACACTTTCTCTCTCCAAAGTCAACAGGATCTAAATTCCATGAAGTTTGGCTAGATTTTGTAGGGTGCTTAAAAACCTCTGTAAATTCCTATAAATCAGAGCTTTATGAACCCATTTATATTTGTATATAAATAAAAATCTTTGTATTCCGTCACCATCTCCCTTAAAGGGCAAGGTTTTCCAACCTTGCTCTTTAAACATCCCCAAGGGGACCCGTCTCTGAAGGGCTCCAAGCTCTCCATATGGTAAGTGCATGTTCAAGGTATACAGTTTCTCATCTTTAAAACTGGAGGTGCCTTGACTGAGGAGTCCACTCACTGTTGTAGCCACTGCTGCTGCTAGTCTCTGCCGGCGCCGTGCAGTACCGAATTGGCCCTTCAGCGCAGTCCCTTCCTGACAGGGAACATGAAAAGAACAAGGAGGCAAAAAGAAGGAAGAAGAATGATGGAAGGCAAGAAGGAGACAATGATCAAAGAAAGGAAGGGTTGATTTATAATGGAATTTTCTTCGTAAAAATGCCAAATTCCAAAACTCTGAACCTAAACAGAGACTGTCTATCTTATCCTACATCTACTGTATGTGTGAGGAAAGGGAAGTTATTTTCTTCCCTCAGGTAAGATAATTAAACTGAATGAAATTGCATTGCTTATTGTCTGGCCAATTAAGGGAGTAGGTAAACAAATTATCACATCTAGCTATAATTCAATATTGTCAGTCTATGAAGAATCATCAGAATTCATCATAGGTCATAGTAGTAAAGAATATTTTGGTAGAAAAGAGCTTGCTTTGTCACTGAATCATATGCAATAGAAATTCAGAATATTTGTTACGCAGCTTTCTCAGTACCATCTGACTGAGGTCAACTATGATTTATGTCTAGTCATTTATCATGAAAATAATTTAAAAAAATAGGTATGGGATGAAAAGACAACAAAAAACTAAGAATGTGACATTCAGATTATTTATTTTGTATTTCAATCATCTGGAATGCTGCTTTATACTTTACAGGTTAGCAGGATGGCTACAAGAAAGGGATCAAAAAAAAAAGGTAGCAGCCACTATCATGCAATTGAGGCACTGCCCTTCTTACATGTATCATAAGGACTTTGAGTATATGATCGTGGCAGTCATCAAGAGTTTTTGACCTCTCTGCAGATTTCCTGCAAGTTAGCTAGACAAACTTAGCTCATATTTTAAGTTTTTCCAAACTGGTTATTTTCTACAATCAACCTTCTGTAGATTTTTGCATTATTAACCTGTCTGTTCATTTCCTTTCAAAACTATTCTGCATCCCCCATCCCCAAATAACACCAAACATTAAATAACTATCTGTATGTTTCATCTACCAAAGAAGTTATGACCGTCTTTCAATATTCCATCTAAGATCTACTGTAAAATTACCATTCCTCAGCATGCAGCAAACAGTAGTTTTGCAGGATTACAACCAATTCTTTTTAAAAGCCACACCACAACTTAGGATGTCCAACTGATAATAAGTAAGATATATAACATATTCCTACTTGCCTTTGAAGCTTGTTCAAGTTAATTACACTTTTTTCAATCCAGAAAACGGGAGTAAGATTTAAGGTTGCACAAATCTTTGCTAAATTCCTTCTGCACAATTCTTTCATTTTATTCCTAGACTATATGTAATATGAAGCAAACAGACTTCCATTCCAACATTGGATATTTCCCTTCAGCATCTCTTGCCTCTGCAACTCTATCCCTGTAGGTCCTCAACAATAAACCACTGTTTAAGTGAAGTAGAGTAGAGGTAAGAATCAGAAGTAACTGATGGAGGTTGTGAGAAAACTCTGGATACAGCTAAAACTGATATTAAGTACAGTTAGTATTGCATTTTAGGTAATGAGAATAGAAAATGGGAACAGAAAAGAGAGAAAAAATTCACTTCCATTTTATACCAGATATGATTTAAACAGATGCTTAGTTATATCTAGGAACCTTTCTATTATGAGCCACACAAGAGAACTAGTCTATTACAATAGAATTTTAGAAATCTTTTTTTTTAGAATTCACATATCCAAAAATAACTGCATGTAGCTTCGAATGTATTTTTCCTATTTCAAACGGTTTTCATAATTTAGCAGCAACAATTTAAATTGTTGCATTAAAAATAAGTAAATAAATTAAAGGTAAAAGTAAAGGTAAAAGTTTCTCCTGTCCACTTGTGTCTGATTCTAGGGGGCTGTGCTGATCTCCAATTCTCAGCTGAGGGAGTCAGTGCTGTCCAAAGACATTTCCATGGTCGTGTGGCCAGCATGACTATATGCCAAGGCGCATTGAACGTTGTTACCTTCCCACCGAAATGGTGTCTATTAATCTATTCACATTTGCATGCTTTTGAATTGCTAGATCAGCAGCAACTGGAGGAGAGACAGGAGCTCACCCTGTTCTGCAACACTGGGGTCTTTTTCAGCTGATCAGCTCAGAGTTTTTAACCATTAAGCCAACACACTCCCAGTCAATAAATTATTATTATTAAATCAGAACAGTCTTCAAAATTAACATATTACAAATGTATTTATTTTTTAATGCATGGCATATCATACATATCATACATGGACTAGCAATATATATTAACATTTCATCTAGATTAGCAAAACCCAATAAAACATAAATGTTAGAAAGATCTATGTTCAAATACCAATGTCTAGGTAATGTAACCATTGAAGCGTAGCATCGTTTATATTTAAAAAAATCAGATACTGGACCGGTTCATGTCCTCAGCTTACAGGCAGTCATGATATGATCTATAGTTTGAAATGGGACTCCTTAGTGTGACTAAGGGGAGGATACTCTATCACAGGAGTGTCAAACTCGATTTCATTGAGGGCCACATCAGGGTTGTATTTGACCTCGGGGGGCTGGAGTGAGTGTGGCCAGCTCGCCGTCACTTGTGTAATCAAATGCCACTTTTGCTAATAGTTTGTTTTGCTAGCTGTCTCCCAGCAAAAACAGAGCTTGTGAGAGCCACACATGGCCCTCCTGGGCTCAGATTTTGGCTGCAATGGCCTCCTGCAGCCCTCTGCCAGAGAAAATGGAGCTCCATTATTTCCCTCACGAGTTCTGTTTTTACTGGCAGAGGCACTGCGGGGTGGTACTTTGCTGTTTCCCAGGCGGCCCCACGTGCCAGATCTAAGCACCTCACAGGCTGGATCCGGCTTGCAGGCCTTGAGTTTGACACACCTGCTCTACCATAGTTATACAGAGCATCCCTCTACATTAGAAATAGAAACAGTGAAATTAAAATTTGGATCCAGGCTTTTAGACCAATCCTCACTAATCCCATCTATATCACTAAAATATCAATTTACATAAAAATACAAAGCTATGTTTTAGAATCCTGAATATTTATTTTTTGTTGTTTAATTTTGGTGACTTGATAGAAAAACAATCCTTCAGACTGTTGTTGACTGCTATTCTAAAATCTTTTCACGTAATTTCAAAAACATCACATTAATCCTGAAATGTGCAAATTCTGTAGACCTCTGAATTATACTTGCTGTGTGGGAAAATTAAGATAAAGAGGTCACAAAGCAATCTAAACAGAATTTTTGAAAGCATGGAATAATTTTAGAAAAATCCCTTTGAAATTTCTGCTATAAAAAAACAGCTGCATCACTAAGGTCCTGCACTTAGGCAAGAAAAACCAAATACACAGCTATAGAATAGGTAGTAGCAATAGCAATAGCACTTAGACTTTACAGCCCTCTCTAAGCGATGTAGAGTCAGCATACTGCCCTCAACAATCTGGGTCCTCATTTTACCAACCTTAGAAGGATGGAAGGCTCAGTCAACCTTGAGCTGGTGACAATTGAACTGCCAAACTGCTGGCAGCCAGCAGTCAGCAGAAGTAGCCTGCAATACTGCATTCTAACTATGACACCATCACCAGTACCTGGCCCAATAGTAGTAACTGTTGAGAAGGATATGGGTGTCCTAGCAAACCATTACGTAAGTATGTGCCAGCAATGTGCTACAGCTGCCCAAAAAGCCAGTACAGTCCAAGACTGCATCAAAAGAGGAACAACATAAAGATCATGAGAAGTGAAACATAAATTTAGTATTCCTTACACAAGACATTAACTGAGATATATAACAAAACCATTGCTTTATAAACGCTTCATGCAAAGCATACCACAAACACAAAGATTGTTTGATGACAGTGCTACATCTTCCGCATGTTAAAAAAAACCCTTCTTCAATGCATTTTATTTATTACCGAAACATAATTCAAGGAGAAAATGAAATATTTTATATGCAATCTTAATTTCCCTTCTTACCTGATTAACTGTACACCAATTAATATTGTCTGGCAAATAGTCAAATGTCAGAAGGTAGCTTTTTCCAACTGATTTTGGGGAAAGACATAGCAGCTTGTCTCCAAGCTAGAGACCAAAACTAATTCCAGCTTGAAGGCACATATTTTAAACAGAATCTTTTATTGCAAAGCTCCAATGTGTAGTGTGACTCAGGGTAACAACACATTCTCTCCTAACTTCAGAAAGAATACAGTGGAAATCATGATTTCTTTTTTTTTCCAGGAAGAAAACAAAATTCAATTTATCCTGTACACTTATAACAATTGTCATTATATCTATGTAGCGCTACCCCGAAAGGGCTGCTGGAGTCCGGGTTCTCCTGGCCCTCTTGGTATGGCCGCCGGTCCACACTGGACCCTCGCTCAGGCACCTCTACTGGCCTGGGTCATGTAGTGTTATGGTGGTCAGTCTCCTCTCCCTCTTTTGAATGGCCTGCTGGGTTCTCCTTCCACTGCCTCTGCTCATTCATATATTCCTCAGGCTTGCCCCACAGAAGGCTTTCTCCTCCTGTCCTTTTCTCCCTCAGGCTTGCCCCACAGAAGCCTCTCCTCTCCTATCTCCTTCTCTCCCTCAGGCTTGCCCCACAGAAGTCTTTCCTCTCCTACCCTCCTTCTCCCTCAGACTTGCCCCACAGAAGCCTCTCTTATCCTCCCTATTGCCTTTACCCCCTCTCCCTTTCCCCAGGCCTCTTTCTCCCTTTCCCCCTTAAGCCTCTTTTCCTATGCTCTCAGGCTTCCTTTTCCCCATGCATCCCATCCTACCCTCACCTTCTGGCTTTTCCCCCCAGAAAACCCCTCCTTCCTCCTCTCACATTCCCTGTCTCCTCCTCTTCCTGCCAAAAGCACTCCTCCTCTTATTCCCTTCCCCCCCACTACACCTATATTATTTCTCTAAGTAGACACTACTTATTTTCAAGCTTACAATAGTCTCTTTGTGAAAGTAATGTCATTTTTTTAAAAAAAAGTGAAGATATCCCACTTCATTCATAAAAGAAATGTTTATAAAGTTGTTACAGTGAATTCTTCCATAAATAATAGATTCCATATTGCCATTTTTGCTATCAGGGTAGTATCAATAACATAGCATAGGCTGTTGACATTTTTCCTCCAATTTTAAAATCATGACCTACTTCAATCCACCCTCCCTTATTATATATTCAGCATATGGATTGATTGAATAAATAAGTGGAAAGTACATGTCTTGACTTATTCCTTTGCCAATCTTGAGACAGACTGTTTCACCATGTTCTTTCTCCCCTATGGCTTCCTGATCTGTATGTAAGTTTTTCATAAACACATAAAAGTAATAATCTTCTTTGGTTTGATCTCCAGTTGTCTATTCCCACTGTTTTTGGAAAGTCAATCAATGATTCTCATGAAGATCTTCCCAATGACTGGTAAAAGTTCTAAGTCTCAGTGGCTTTTGCACTTGCAACTATTGCCATTTTCCAAAGTAGCTATTTTAATCGCTCATTTCCATGCAATGGAAACCTCCTCTGACTGCCAAATAATGGGAAATAGTGAATGTAGTCATTGAATTACGTTTTCTCTACCAACTTTGAATATCTTGGCTTTAATTCCATTCACTCCAGCCGTTTACCATTTTTCAACAGATGCAATGCTATTTTTATTTCATTAAATCCAGCATCCAAGACCTGATTTTGTGGCACTTCAGTGAGCAGTACTGGTATCCTGCAAAACCTCATGTTTGTATAGTTGATGGAAAAAATATCTCCATCTTATATATATATATATATATATATATATAAAATTGTCTTTTCACTACTTGTTGCTTTTCTCCCCCTACATTAAGGCATCTAAGAAAGTAAAACTTTGGGCATCTATACAAGGATGGTTTCTGATACAATATCGCTTTTGAGTAGATAAACCTTGAACATCTCTGGCTAGGGGCGGTATATAAATCGAATAAACTAAACTAAACTAACTAACACTGCTGCTGTGTGTAACTGCTCTGTAAGTATGGTGATTAAATGTGATTTCCCAAAATATATTCACACACAAAATAGACACATATATTCAACATGTAACGTATGATAGTGTCTTGGTAAAAATTAATCATATAGCTTCTGCACAATCTATTTAGGTCTCTCTCTTTCTTTTTTCTTCATTTAATAAGCCTGTATGCTCATAGGAGAAATGATATGGTTACCAGATCAAGGCTGTAAAATCCAAAGAACCACTAGATGGAAATATTTTTTTTCTATAGTTATCTGCTACTTTCCAGTAGTCCTCTGGATTTCTGCAGTGAGATCTGGCAGTTCTAAGAAAGGACAAATAATTACAAAAATAATTTGAGCAGATCTTGACCTTAAATTTTTAAAAAGCTATCAACAATTAAATATCCAGTACTTCAAATTCAAGTTAATTTTATGTTTTTACTATTTTTAACAAATACTTAACCAAACCATAGTTAAAACATAGTGAACTCGGTACCTGAAGCTGTATTTTAGCATCTTTGCTCACACTTTTTGTTCTCCATCTTCTGGTGACACGCTTGTCTTTCTTATCTACACTGTTAGCCTATGTTATAAAATAATTAAAGTAGTAAAGCATTGGGTTAAAGCTGACATGGACAATACTGCAAAAGTTAGTAACAAACATCAAGCATTAGTTGACTGCCAAACATAAGCAAAATGTTAATCTATATATTATGATACAGATAAAGCAAACATGCCATTAAAGACAGTTTCAAAAATAAAAATTGCAGGACAATTCTTCAACCATTTACGATAAAGAATTCTTTCTAAAATTTGCTAACTTGGATAATTCCATTTTTCTTTTCAGAACAGTTCTTAACTCAAAGAACAAAAAGGCAACTGAACATTAAATTTAGAACAAAGTATGCAATTTAGGCTTAAAAATTCTTTCAGCTGATGCTCATTAGAGAACCTAAATCTAATAATGAATAATTCCACGCCACCTTATGTCATACTAGAAGTTCATATACTGGCAATGGTATGGCTGTTAGCAGAGAATGTTCATACAGAGAATATTTCAAATGCAAAATAGATAGTATAAGCAAGCATTGTTTTAGTAATTTTAAAAATCAATTTTATTTACCTGCATATCTGTAAAGCTAGGTGCTGACTGAGTTCTCTGAAGTATTTCTAAGTTCTGAAGAATTTTACTGAGTTTTACAAGATTTGATTGACAATGTGCAAGGTCTGACAAAAACAAAACAAAACAGATTTAAAACAAAAACTTACTTTGATTAAGATTTTATTTGCTAGAGGAACACAAGAGAACGTATTGAAATGATGACATCTAAAGCCCCCTTTCCCCACTAATATTCCATAAAGGAAACAAAATGATCATGTAGTAAAAATCCATAAAGCTCATGCCACATTATGCTAACAGATTTTGGGCTCCCTTCTCTATTCCACACAGCTTTTGAAATTTCTTCCTGCATGTCCCCAAACCTTCTCAGAATTAACTTCACAGACTGGTGGATATCATGATGGCAAATTGTTCCATATGCAGAACAGAACAATTTATGTGCTGGTAGGAAGACTCATTGAAGAAACTGCCTGGAAGCACTCAAGAGTTTTAGGGAGATTTTTATTCTTTGATTCTTCAATCTTACTAAATTGTATTTCAAGGCAAACAATGGGAACATCCTAAAATTCATTTTGGGTTATCTTTAATCCCTACAATTATTATTTCTGAGTTAAATGATAACTATTTAAAAAATTTTAAAGGATACATTGAAGTAGAAAGTATAAACTATGTTGTTACCAGTATTACCTATAACATATAGAAACTACAGAATTTTCAGCTCTGTATTACAGAGATATATATTACATAGGAAATATTTGTTAAGTAGAAGTCGAGTACTTTTAACTATAAAATATACTAAGATTAGGAAAGACTTTTGATGAGTCCTGAAAATCTGAATGTCGATAGTTCTTGGAAAAAATGGCATATAATTAAAAAGAGGGGGCTTCATTTTAAGTACAGCCAAGGGAGAATTCCTATATTCTATTCCTATATAACATACATTAAGTACATTTCCATCATAGCTTCAAGCTATGTTTGCCTTGTAGCTCTATCAGTAGCCGTGAAGATTAAAGGAAGGAGGTGCTGACCTTCTGCACACTTGTCCATCTCCTCTGATTCTTGCAACCAAGCAACTACTTTACTTTGGCCAGAAGTACATGTTTCAGGTAGACTGCTACTGCAAGGGATAGACGGTTGCCAGGAGAAATTATTCTGTGAGGCCTAAAGAAAGATATAGCCACATATATGCATATACCTGTGAGAATTCGGGGAGAAAAACTGCCTGCGATAAAAATAAAGTGGTAATTGTTATTCTCTTCTTTAAAAACTGAAGCATGTATGTATTTGACACTCTAGTCTAAATTAAACTTAGTAACAAATATTTCAGTAAATGTGGTAGAGGTTGTCCTCAACTTACGACCACAATTCAGCCCAAAATTTATATTGCTAAGTGAGGAATTTGTTAAGTGAGTTTTGCCCCATTTTACAACTTTTGTTAAGTGAGTCACTGCAGTTGTTAAATTAGTAATATGGTTGCTAAGTGAATTTGATTTTCCCATTGACTTTGCTTGTCAGAAGGTTGCAAAAGGTGATCACATGACCCAGGACAGTGCAACCGTCATAAATGTGAGTCAGTTGTCAAGCATTGGAATGTAAATATCATGACCATGGGAAACGGTCACTAAGTGAACTGTTGTAAATCGAAGACTATCCGTACAGTATCGATTCTTTTGTTGAGTATGTTCTTCTTTTCAGTGTTAGTGTTACTCATATATAAAGGCATCCATTTTCATTTGCATCCATAAAGGAGAAAAATGAGTGGATAGCAATGTTGTATATTATAAAACAACTATATATGAACTGAAGGATGGTATTCTTCCTGACCAAAGAAGATTATACCTTAGTTTCCAGCACTGTGGCATTAGTAGCTGGTGAAGATTCAGTGGTGGAAGTTGAAGGGAATATGTGGAAACTGGCATCCCGTGGCGATCGCACAATTTCATTCTGACGATATAATCTATGATGGCGCAACTTTGACACCCAAGCATCAAATGAATCCTGGGATTTTACCTAATTAAAAGATCAGTGTGAGTGAGGAATCCAATAATAGTATTTGATCTTCCTTTTACAGAAAAACTTGAAAATAAAAATTAGTAGAAATCCTTCTTACTTTTAAATGGTAGATATGCTCCTCAGTGTCAAGATCTATCCTACGTGCTTTCTTTTTAATTGACATAACCGATAATCCCACATCTATGCTCCCATGAACCTTCCCTTTCTGAGTCTGGAAAAAAAAGAAGAGCAAACGTATGCATATTAGGAAATAAAAGGCAAAATTGGTAACTTATTGCTGTTTAGAATGGATGGACAGATATATATCTTTCTGGGATATAATGGAAGTGTACATAAAACAGCAAAAATAAGAAAAAATTGGGAAGACATTATCACACACTGCTTATCAGGACAGGATTATTATGTAAAAAGCGCACTCCTTTTTTTCCCACACATACACATCAATATTTCACAGTCTGAATAAATAAAAGATGTGGAAGAATTATGTATAAAACTATTTTAAGAACAAAACCAAGCAAATGACAGATGTTTAAATATGAGAATGAAAAACAAGCCTGCGGCTATGATTGAGATAATCTACATATATGTATAGGCAAAAATTACACTTCTAATTTAAGTGACATTTTTATGACAGCTACTTTCATTGTTAAATAAATAAATTCAGATTAACACTGGCTCATCTATGTAATAGTAAAAGCTATATTGATAAAAGATGGCTAATATAACTCTGACAAGATGCATCATTCATATGCAAATACTACGTCTGTAAAGTTCAATTTATGCTGATAAACAATAATAGTTTCTGCCCTCATGAAAATTTGTACCTGAATAAATTCCAAAATAGGCCCGAGAGCTCAAACTACAAAAATAAGCCTATTAACTTCTATTTGTCATGCATTATACACATATTTCAGAAATAACTGAAAATAATGTTACCTAAATAGTTAACTCTTCTTCTGAACAAAGTAGCAACATGTTCTGAACCAATGTTCCCTTTCCACGATTACACACAAAAGGAAAATTAATTGTAACTAAGATTGCTTTTCTGTTTTTGAGCATTTTGTACAGGAAGTTACAATTTAAAATCTCTAACCACTACTTATTAGTATGGTAAATCCTTGATTTACCAATCTTCATTAAAAATTGGTTCATGAAAGCAATGGAGAAAATTCATTTACTGTTTTATGCCTCCTCTTTGTCATTTAATGGACATTCAGATCCAACAATCATCCCTTCCCCTCTATTATTCTGTGAAATTGAGGGTTTGATATATTTTGTAGTCCACTGAGCAGCAAATGACACATGGAGTGTTTCCAAGGCGCCTGACCTACAAGGACACAGGTGCTGCATAATAGGTACAGTGATTATATCAATCAAATAATATTGCAAAAGGCAGAACACTGATCTGACCAAAGTAAAGTTTGAAAGTAGTAGTATTACTACTAGGCAAGAAGCTGGTGTGCTTTCAGTTTCAAATCTTAATAATTTAAAAGCAAGAGGGTGGAATTTGCTGGCTCGTTATAAACAGGAGTTTGCCCTGTCAATATCTTAGTTGGGGTGTGTGCTTTCTTCCTTGATGTAGGTAGAAACCACAGGAATGAGATTTCATCTCTAGGTGATGAAATAACCGCTGGAAAACAATTAAGCTCAGAGACGCTAAAAACCAAGCAGGTTAAAAAGTATCTAACTGCCACAAATAAAATCTGGCAAATTATAAATCTAAAAAATCCAGAACGTTTGTGATAAAAGGAGGAGGATGGGGGGAAAAAAGCAGAACTGAATGGCAGGATTTATGCAGTACAGGGATGTTTGCATCACTACTGGAACTAAGCATCCAAATAATATGTAACATTTTTTTAAAGACCCCAGGGTTACTTACATCAATTGGCGACTTTGAATATTTCAACATTCCATTGTCCAGAACAAAAAAGCGCTGCAGGGAAAAAAATGTAGATCACAATGCAACGGAGACTATACAAAACTATTAATGAAGATATAAACACACTGCACGCAGCAATAAACATTATTACAAGAAATGAAGGGCCAAGATAGGAACAGATTTTCCTAGCTATGTGTTTGGTCTACACCAGCTTGCTGGAACATAATCCATCAATCATTCCTAAAGCTAACTCATTAAAGTTGCTTTATGAATTGAGCTATGGTATATGGCAATGCAACCTATCACTTTTTTTTAATAAATAGCTCACAGGATCATAGGGGAACAAAGTATTTTCAGAATGGTTAAGAACAGGACCTATGTAGTCCTGTTGAATAAGCAGCACTGATGTCCCCAGAGCAGAGAAAGGAAGGATCTATCGGCCCTTCAAACTAGTCTAGACAAGAAGCACAAAACAATGCTAACACTACCGTGACTGTAAGGTTATAGAAATAAAATCTTGCAAGCCTGAAAGCACCTCTCACATCGTTTTCTTTTTCCTTTCTAGAAAACTAGGGAGGGTGCCTTCCGAGATGCTTCCTACACTCTTTCTCCTCCTCTGGACTGAGATACTTTGGCATGACAGTTATCCAGTCTGCGGCTCTTTTGCTTGCTTCCCAAGGTCATTCCAATAGACCATGACAGAATCAGACTGACACAAGCAGCGCTGCAGCATTTGATGCAAACCCTGCCCTTGTCTATGTGCATTGTGATGTAACAAGGATATCTTTAAAAAAAAAAAAAAGAAGAAGCAGAGCTCCAGATGCAATACTGCTTTCATCATTCTGACAAAAGCAGCAAGATTCTGCGGCTTGTACCGACAAGGGGCGTGTCTGAATTTCTGAAAGTGACTCTGCTTTATTTGACCAAATTGAATCAAGGCATGCACGGGGCAATTTCAATATTCCTACTGCATCACTGCATCTGAAAACTTGACTAGAATTGGGTTTCTGAAGGCTAGAGTCTTAAGCAACTTTATTTGGCAGAACCCTTTAAATGAAGAGGACCTGATTTCCTGCAAGTCTTTACATTCAGGAACAGAATTAAAAGACACAAAGGCCTCGTAAGTCAAATTGATACACTTTTTATAAGAGCCATTCCTGTCAAAGCTTCTCCAATCTCAGAGAAACTCTTACTTTCTTAAACACCTACAATTTACCCAGTTTCTTACATCATACTCAAGGATTTCTGTATCATTACTTCACTCAATAATTGTGATGGAGTCTGAACAATTACTTTCTACAATAATCAAACCAACATTCGATCAGACAGACAGATATTACTGAGTTTTAATACTAAGAACTAATACAAACTAAAAGGAAACAATAAAGAAGAGATAAAAGAAAAAGCTAAAAATACAAAAAAGCAAAAAGGTAAAAAAAAGGAAAGTAGAAAAAAGAAAATATTTAGATATAAAGAAGTGATCCAATCGTCTTCTCAGCAGGTATAAGTACAATTATATTTTAACCTCTCTCTTTCATCATTACTCTCTTCTTTCTATAGTCTATCCTTTCTAATCATCCAAACCATAAATCACAAGTCCACAAGGGGTTTCCAGTCAACACTAAATGTAGATACTGTTTTTTTTCTCCAATCAAATGTCAATTTAACCATTGGATTTGGTATTTTCTACTCCATACCAGAAATACATTTTACTCTGAATCACATATATCTTCAGTCCATTTTATCTCTCGCTTTTCCTCTGCCTGTATGTCTATAATTCAATAATACATATATATGCTGAGGCAGTTAAACTTCTGTAAAAGGCATATGATCACATGATAACTGATTGTTTCTAGTCCTACGAGAAACCGAGGAAGGTTTAATCATGTTCCCTTGAATGCTGATAAGAATTCAACATATTACATGAGTGCAAAAGAAAGAAAGAAGTAAGTGAAAGCCTCCTTCAGATTCTGCCATTCAGCTTAAGGTCAGGGACTTAAGAAGTAGGCATGGTTCAACAACTGCTAGTCAGTTTCTGAACAGAGTTCAACATCCTACAGTTCATGATGAATTTGTGTAATAATTGAAAATAACGGCACCTAACATATTTTACATATTATATTTTACCTTGTGCCAGCCTTTTAAAGGCCATTTCCTTTTCTTCAGCATGAATCCTTCATGTTTGTCCGGCTTCTGGACATTAGTCTGGCCAATTTTCAAGCCTTCTATAATTTCCCAGCTGTCTGGCTCCTGAATAAAGGGGGGAGAAGAGGAGAGAACAGTACCAAACAGATCAAAATTTCAGTTTTGTAGTGCCTATTATTCAAGCTGTTTTGGCAACCCAGACAGTGTACATTTACATAAAATCTATCCCACTGAATTCAATAAGACTGCCTTTTGTTAGCAAATAAATAAGAAACTGGATATTACATAAACCACACTGAGAACAAGAACGTTCCAGAAGTATGCTAAGGAAATTACTGAGGAAATTCAGGTTAAACTATATACCCCTAGGAGGTGCCAGTTTTGGCAGCATCTCATTCCATTCATAATTCAAATCTCCTTAGTTCTATTTGGGCTTAGTTCTTTTCCCAAAAATGTTTGGAAGAAACCTGGATGGTATGCACATACCTCAAGTTGTAGCAAGCAAAGATGTCATCCATTTGCAAATGATGCACCTAACATAACTGCTGGGTACATCAAGGCATAATTATTCTAGGAGCAATATTTCAAATTGTAACCATGTTCTTTGATTGGAAACAAATGATGAGGGATGATTCGAAGCATTCTGCCTAGCAATAACTATCAAAATTACACTACTCATCATGTTCAATCCCTTAAGTTTTTATAATAGAATAGAGACTTGTAAACAGCACTTCTATGCATTACTGATGTAGTATAGGGATACATTAAAGGACTGTGTTATGCTGAATTCAGTCTTCAGTAAAAGGTTTTTCATTATATACCTTGCAGTATTTATATACAAAATTATTCTCAAAATATCATGCAAGTAGCCCTCAACTCACGACCACAACTGAGCCCAATATTTGTTGTTAAGTGAGGCATTTGTTAAGTGAGTTTTGCCCTATTTTACAACCTTTCTTGCCACATTTGTTAAGTGAATCACTGCAGTTCTTAAATTAGTAACACAACTGTTAAGTGGATCTGGTTTCCCCTATTGACTTTGATAATGTGAACCCAGGACACTGCAATCGTCCTAAATATGAGTCAGTTGCCAAGTGTCTGAATTCTGATCAAATGGCCAGGGGATGCTGCAAGGTTGTAAATGTGAAAAACAGTCATAAGTCACTTTTTCCAGTGCCAGTGTAACTTCCAAGTAACTTAAGCAATCAATTAACTCACCAAAGAACTGAGCTGGAAAGGATGAAGCTAGACATGGTTCCAATCAGGGTTCTCACTTAATGATTGAATTATGTTAATGACAGCAACAGGGACTGTCATGATTGTCGTCACTTAGGAATGTGATCACATGACATCATGCTTAATGACCTGTTTAACAATCAGGCACCAATTATCACTGTAATTCAAGGGTGACCTATATGCTTCTTGTAGTTTGCTTAGTTTCATATGATTCACCTTTGTTCTTTTGCCAGGAAGAAAATGCATTGATAGTAGTCATTCATTTTTTTCTACTGCCAGAATTTATGACAACAGATGTACTATGTTTTCATTATGTCGCACAGACATTTTCATTATTTTTTTCAATTACTAGAATAACTTTTAATTTTAAAAAGTTGTTTCTTAATCCAATCTTTCTTCCTCGTAATGCAGCTGAGAAACACATGCTTCAAGAAGTTGTAGGATATTTTATCTTTATAGTTTTCTCCAAAGATTCACATTTTCAATATAGGGCTGAGCAACCTCTGTTAGATCTCTAGTTATGAAATCCAGCAGTGATGATTCAAGGTGGGGAAGATGGGGAGGATGAAAAGAATACAAGTAGTCCAGTGGTTAAATCTATTTTTTTTCACCACCAGTTCTATGGGCGTGGATTGGTGGAGGGGTCATGTGACTGAGTGGGCGTGGCCAACTCAACGTCACTCACGGCAAGGTGGGGCGGTG
>JANHFL010002508.1:9216-33339 GCA_032468155.1 Oxyrhabdium leporinum | reverse complement strand
GTAGAGTAGAGTAGAGTAGAGTAGAGTAGAGTAGAGTAGAGTAGAGTAGAGTAGAGTAGAGTAGAGTAGAGTAGAGTTGGAAGGGACGTTGGAGGTTTTATAGTCCAACCCCCGGATTCCCATATGAGATTCCCATAAAAGACCTGCATGCTCCCAACAATTCCTCAGGACAGTCTACTCGATGAATGCTACTATCTACTTTATTCGCAAGAAACCCTTTCACTCTGTACAGATTTACTCAGGAGGTGGAAAGTGACAAACCTCCTGCTTCCACATTCCTTTTTGTAGTTTAATGGGAGCAAAGAGACCATATGACATAATCTGTTCAGAATAAGTGGCCTGAGTCATTAAGAAATACACATCTTTATTATGTATATCAAGGTTAAGGACATGAACAAGAGCTGAAAATCAAAGAGCAAGAAAACAAAGAGCAACTGAAGTGTTCAGTTTTTATCTCCACAGCTACTGTCTTAAGGCAGAAATACACATATGCACAGATAAAAGCAGAATAATTTGGTAACAAAAAAAACCAGTTTAGAATATTTTTCATAAAATAAAATAAAAAATAATTTACATCAAGCTTCCACCGATTCTTATATTGCTCTATATATCCTAGATCTCCAATTCCAGATCCCCAGGAGCTGGATTCTTGATTTCTTGACTTTGAACCAAATATGTTCCACTCTTCCCAAGGGAGAGAAGGCATAATAAAAAGAAAAAACAAAATGGAATGGCCTCCTTCTCTTTTCACTCTTGATCTATTGATCAGTTTGAATTTATCAGGTTTTGATGCTCTCTGCTCAGTATCTCAGGTCTTTTTCTCCAGACAAGTATGTTCGTTATCTTACACTTCTTTACTTTTTAAAATATAAGATACCTAGGAATTGGGTGGCCTCTAAATTCAATGAAATACAGGTAGTCCTCATTTAGCCACTGCCTTCTTTAGCAACCATTCTCAGTTGCAACACTGATGAAAAAGTAACTTTGACTATTCCTTACATTTACAACTTTTGCAAATGTGTAAAGCAAAGAAATGCTGAAGTAATAATAACATAAGCTTGTGATTTCACTTCACAATTACTTCATTTAATGGCTGAGTTGCTGGTCCCTACCATTAAATGATAACTACCTGTAAATAATGACACAGACAACTTTGTCCTACCTTTTCTAGGTGATCTAGATGACTTGTGATTTTTTTTTCTGACACAGCCACAGCCTGCTTTAACCCTTTGTATACTCGCTTTGTGCTCTGCAAACTAATCTTGCAGGTATGATTTCATTCAGAATGTGACTGAATTTTTCGCAGCTTCTTTCGTTCTGTGTATCTTTTGACCTTCAGAGTACACATTTAACTGCCACAAACTTCCTTTTCTAGCAACTATAATGGTGAACTGGACTGCCTATTTCACACTGTCAATATTTGATAATATTATTATGAATATTTATTCCAATCTCAGGAAAAATAACTCAGAATTCAGCATCAGGAGTTAAATGGCCCACTTCGTTCAGTGATGTAGGCAACATCACACATGCTTTTTAAAAAGTCCGAATTGTGGTAAAGGAATGGGTGTCCTGTCCTATCCTGTCCTGCCTTGTCCTATTCTAATGACTGCAACTAAATGTGGAAATCACTCTTGCATTTTTGGTGATCTTTTAACAGTGAGATGAAACAGGAATTCATTTATAAAGGCAATGTAAATGTTAAACATGTTTCCTGTCTTTACTTAATTAACCTTTTTAGACCTTCTTTTATATTAATTTTGCATTTTTAGTCACTGCTAGCTGCACCAAATATCATACATGCACTAGTAAGATATAATTTTTAATGTAAAATAAATAAATTCCAATATGTGCCCCAATGGTAAAATAGCATATTAGCTGTATCATGTAAGCAGAATCTTCAAACGTGAATTCAAATATAGTATTAAAATACAAGCCACCAGAAATATTACTGTGAGAATAAGATTTTCAAATAACAAAGTATAATTCTATGGATCAAATAGCATCAGTATAAACTTTGAATCAGGAACTCATTAATGAATGCTTCTCCAAGGAAACTAAACATTTTCAAAACTGCAATACGTCATTCTTGTCAGTGAGGTAGGCAAGAATGACTCAGAATAAGGAAAAAATTGTGTAAGATATTGGTTCGTTTCCAGTCCTTTTACTCTATCTGCAAGGAGGCAGTGACTCACAGATGCACTTGGTTTGCATACAGAATGACAAAGCATCCAAAACAAGGCTAAAAGATCCTGGCTCAGAAAGCCATTTTCCATTACAGTAATAGAAACAGCAAGAAAAAAATTATCTGCATATTTTATTCTGAAGTCTAATGATACTCACAATGCAACATCTGCAGTCATATTTTGGAATAGAGATATGAACTTAAATCATTTAATTGAAAAGATTAAATGGACCATAGCAAAACTAAGTGAACTGGAAGAGGGAATAAAGAAAGCAAATTATTATTATTATTTGTCGCACTGTCAACTAGATGTTTAGACTGGATTTGGCATTTTTGTCCACCTATTGAGTCCTTCACAAGGACCTGGAATAGGCAGATGTGGAAATTTGTTGGCGTTATACAGGTATTGTCGCAGGCTGTTCCGAGTAAAGTTGCCTTCTGCAATTGATTGATGGTGAATTTGTCAATGTTGGTATTCAAGTGATGCTCCAATTGTTTTGGGATTGCATCCAAGGTGCTTATTACTATTGGTACTATCTTTGATTTTTATTTTTATTTTGCCATAGTCATTCTATCTCTATTTGCAGATAGAATTTATTCGATCTCTATTTGCATTTTATTATCTTCTCCAGATCCTTCTCTTCTATTCTGCCACCTCCAGGTATTGCCATGTCCAGACTTTTTTGTCTTTCTCATTGACAATTGTTAAGTCTGGGGTGTTATGGCAGGGGCTGGTCTATTTGAATACTAAAGTCCTAAAGCACTTCAGCTTCTTCATTTTCTATTATTCTATTATGGACCCATGAGTTCTTCCTTCAGGCAAACGGTATTTCTTAAAGATCTTTCAATGCACCATTGTTGCTAGTTTGTCATGCCATTGTTTGTAGTCAGTCTGTGTGATCTTCTTGCAGTAGTGAACCAGATGGTCCACTGTTTCTTCAGCTTCTTTGCAGAGACGACATTTGATATCTGTTGTCGTCTTCTCAATACTGGCTTTGTATGCATTTGTTCTTAAGGCTTGGTCTTGTGCAGCCAAAATTAGCTCCTCTGTCTCTTTCTTCAACTTTCCTGCTCTTGGTCATTGCCAAGTTTTGTTATTATCTGGTTTCCCTGCTATTTTTTTTAATGTACCGGCCATGTAATGCTTTGGCTTCCCATGCCACTTCTCTGTTCTTTATTTGGTGCTTCTTATATGCCAGTTTGGTACCTCCAATACTCAGTAGACCTTCCTTGGTATACTAGCTTCAGTGCATCTTACTATCCTTCAGATATTCTTCCAATGCCCTTTTTTCTTCTTCAACCCATCTGATGTACATGTGATATTCCATGGCCACCCATTTTCCTTGGGAAGTAATCTGTCAATGTTGCTGCATGGATGAAGGGTATGATTCACTGTCATTATTTTTCTGGTCTTCTTGTCCAGGCCTTTAGTTCTGCTTTAATCCAGTCCACTATTCCAGCTGTATATCCAATGACTGTGATTGCTTTGATTATATTTCCTCAATGGAATTGGGACTTTAAGAGCTTTACTCTCTTGATGTATTCATTTCTAACCTTTTTCTTGACTTCAGTATGCTTGATGTTGTCAGCTTGAAGAATGCCCAGGTATTTATAGTGATCATCTTCATCCAGTCTCTTGATGTTATTTCCATAGGACATCTTGATTCCCTCAGTTTTCACTATTTTTCACCTGTGGATGGTGAGACTGGCACATTTGTCCAATCCAAACTCCATTGCAATATATGGCTGTATATACAGACAGTGTTGAACACTGAGTCTATTTCAGATGGGTGTTTTTCCATACAGCTTCAGATCATCCATATAAAGAAAGTGGGATAGCCTGGGATATTTTTTTTATGTTTGATAACCATAGTTATTCAGTACTGTTGAGAGAGGAATCAGTGCAATGATAAACAGTAGTGAGTTTCCTTGGAAAATTCCTCTCGATATTAACCTCTCCCATTCTATCACCATAGACCAGCAACTGTGATTTCCATCTATCTTTGCACAAAGCTTCTGATGTTTCCACTGGCTCCTGTTATTTCTAAGCACTTGGTTATCCAATCATGCCTTCTTGTAATCAATCCATGCTACATACAAGTTGGACTTCCTCTTGCAGTTTTCCAAAATCATCCTGTCAGTTAGGAGCTAATCTGTTATTGCTCTGCTGTTGGGGCAGTTTTCTTTCTGATCATGGGCAAAGAGCATGTTTTCAACTAGATGCTATTGGACTGGATCAGCTACAACATAGCAATCATATAAGCAATTAGGCTTCCCACAGGCACAGTAGGAAATCTTTACTCTCTAGACCAGTGTTTCTCAACCTTGGCAACTTTTAAATATGTAGACTTCAATTCCCAGAATTCCCCAGCCTGACTGGCTGGCTGGGGAATTCTGGGAGTTGAAGTCCACACATCTTAACATTGCTAAGGTTGAACAATACTGCTTATCCAGAATATTCACTGACCTGAGACAGACAGTCTAAAAAAAATGACGCAATATATGCATGGGATCTATCTACTGCAAAAATCAAAGCAGTGGGTCTATGCTCCAGGATTTAAAAACTAGATCTCTTTGTTCTACCTTTCTAAGTCCAGGGACTTTGCTGGCCCAAGAGATACCTGATCTATGTAGACATAGCAGTTTTCTCATGGTGAAAATATTAGTTCCTGCATCACCAGCTTAATTCATTACAGTAAGCATTACACAATCATGCAAACAACCCATATTCCTCTTACGTATTAGCAACGAATTGTAACTTAATACTAAAAGTAGACAAGAAAGAAAACACGAATGATCAGCCCCAGTAAACTCAGGCATTAACTTCAGTGAGACTGTCAATTTAGACTAATGCAGTCTTAAAGAGTTTCATAAAGAGATTCACAAATAGAATATTTATGCCTTTAAAACACCTTTCTACATTTTAGCTTATAACGTATCCATATGAATCAGCTAGGGCCAATGAAGATGTAAGATAAAGCATACTTATCTGGATTTTATGTGTTTGCTTCACTGCTTAAAATGAATCTTGCACTCTGTTCCCACAGTGATAAATGCACCACTAAAAGCTAGCATGCCTTACATTGAACAAATGCTTGACTATTAAGCATCGAGGCGCTTCCGGGTTGAAAGGATTAACCATTGTTTATTCTGATGGGCAGAGTAATGTTCACCATCATTTCAGGCAGAAGGTTCCCACCCCCTCCCAATCCATTCAATTCAATCCTAGGGCATTTTGCATATTCTACCACTCACTTAAAAGTTCTTCTGCCCAACAAGAATGAAATTTGCACGCTAGGTTAAAAATTGCTACACCAATGGATTTAAAATGCTGGGATATTTTGCATAATTTCTAAAAATCTACAATTAAAGTCCTCTTTTATATAACTGGAAATCTGCAAGGTTGCCTTGGGAAATTTCAGCTATCGGGCAAACTGCAGATAAAACATTTTCCTAGTGCTCCCCAAATTCAATTGTCTACCAAATGTCTTCAGTTTTGAATGACCGCTTCCCATATCACAATCACAAGTGAGAAAATATGTATGAGAGAAATTACTTTTTTTGCTCATATATTCCTTAAATTAGTTTAAGCCTGGAATGAAAATAATAATCAAGTGTACAAAGTATCTTTGAACAGACATTTTAACACTAGGAATGCCTTCAGTGGCCTTTTAGAATTGTGAACCACATAAACCAGTTTGCATGTTTTACGATCCCTTTTTTCCTTAAATGTTAATAATTGAATTGTATAATATTACATAAATGGACGAGGCTTCTTTTTCTGTTTATTGTGCACTTGTGTTACATTACAGCACCTTGAAGAGTACTGTAATTGGAAAAATGTAATTCAATTTTCCCCCTGCCTTTTAAAATCTTCTGATGTAGTCTTGTCGCCTTTTGCAACGCTGCCCGACATGCCACTGAAATGCTGCTACTCTTCTATCAAAGCTGAATTCTATAGCAAAGAGATAATTTTCAACTCTTTATATTTGTTCTGAAGGAACTTAAAAGCGACCAACACAGTCAAATGTGTGTAGCTTTTTCACCTCTATAACTGTAAAGATGTAATTTTAATTCATATTGATGGCTATCTAGCAAAAATTGCACTGCCCTGTACATCACTGGATCTTAGAAATTGTTCAGAATCAAAAACTCTGATTTTCTTCACAAGAAAAAGCCTTTCTAGCACTCAAAACAATGAGAATGCTTTTGTAATGGCTTTCAGAGCCAATGTGTTCTGCATTGACAGATTTCTTGCTACATATTACAAAGATGATTGCAGTCTTATGAATTACCAAGAATCTGCAACTCATTCTGGGAAATCATTTGGCCACACAATTGTTTTAACAAAAGGATGGCGGGTATATAGAGATATCGCTTTAAGCAAATTCAAGAAAAAAGTGATTATTCTTTATTTACCATAGCATATCCCAAATATACGTAATCCTGGATGTGAGGCTACTTCAATTCAAACCATGGAGATTTTTTCTCTTGCCACATTAACTGAGAGGCAAATTAGTACTTAGCACATCTTCACAAAATTGTAAGTATGATCTCTTAAATTAGGCATTATATACAGCAACCATTCAGCCTAGGCTATTAGAGTAAGCGCATACTCTTGATAGGTCCAAATTCAGTGCATTACGTTTATACTTTTTTTTTATTTTTTTAAAAATGACAAGTGTCACTCACTGTCTGTTGGAAGAATGAAAGAAAGAGGAAGAACTAAAAATGGAGAGTCAGGAAAACAAGATGACAATATGAGACAAAAATGAGCATACATATAATATTGGGCCAATTTATTGAGCTTCCTAAACCACAGCATAATATCTGAAAAACACTCCATCATAACAAGCATGCATTTTAATCAAGGGACAAAAAATGTATCAAGTTATATTTAGTTCCAATCTATTCTACTCATTGATTCTCCCACTAAATGTAATTAAATATTTTTAACTGAAAGTTCAATGGATAGTTTCTTACAGTCAGATATTATTAATTTCACGGAGACTTATTTTCAAGTGATTTTTCTCTTTCCTTTCTTGCTTGCTACATTTGCCAGTCCTCCAGAGAACTTTTAACAATTAAATCGAAAGCAGTGTAAAAAATTCTGATATAACTGATGATAAAATGTGTGGCTTCTGAAGATGTTAGCTATTTTAGTTTCAATGTTCCACTGAGTGTTTTGGCTGTACCTTTGACACTTCATTGAGAATACTATGTTGCTCCAGCAACCATTCCTATTTATTCTGGGATCCTGGGCAAACAAGATTTCCATCCTAAGCTTGATGAAGTTCATTCTGGCAATTGTTTAAGCACAGGTTATTATTACAGCATGCCAAGCAACCACTCTTACGATTTCCATCATAGCACAAAATCCTTATTTTCTACAAATAGGATAATTCTCTGGGGTATGGTTTCTAATGTAGTTGTGATGTCTAAACTGATTGCTCTAACTGCATAGGAGGTCTTGCCAAATCCAACATCTTTTAGCTAGATGTATATTCATATCTTCATTAACACTCTACTGTCAATCACTTATTTAAAATACCAGTGGGTTTTTTTTTGCAAATCAGAAAACGAATATAAATATTAGAATAGCCAACAGAGTTAAAAGAGAGCATAAGGTGGAACTTTACACCAATGAATCCAAATACTCTAACAGAGGAAAACCTAACATGATCCTTTATTCTAAAAACTGATTCTGCATTTCAAAGATTCTGTAAAGCTATTCAGAGATTGTTTTTATGTTTCTAATTGGATTTTTAAAAATCCTCAAACGTGCTGAGTTTAGATTGCTTGCAGTTAGAACTGGGTTTCAGACTAATATATAAGAGGCATTTTGGTCCCCAAAATTCATTTTTGTTGCAGAAATGAGTTGTTGAAAGAAGAAAACAAGTTTAGTGAAAAAAAGGTGATACTATCCTTGGCAATCAAAACAGATCCACTTAATCCTGGCAACTTTTAGTATTTGTTTCTTTGTCAAATTATATACTGTCCATCTCACTCACACAATCATTCTTTGTGAATACCCCCTTTTTAAGCTTATCATCCTTTTTATGCTTAAATGGAAGCCTCTTATCTAAATTCTTAAGAGCAATCACAGAATATATGTGCGGGTATATCTTGTATTTCAATATTCTCAGTGTTACTCAACTTCGATAACTTTAAGATGTGTGGACTTCAAATCCCAGAATTCTTTAGTGATCATGGCTAGCTGCAGAATTTTGGGAGTTGAAGACAACAGATCTTAAAATTGCCGAAGTTGAAAAACACTGCCATGGAGAATATTAAAATATAAGATACACCCATACACATGCACTAGGATTGCTCTTAAGAGTCTAGATAAGAGGCTCCTTCTATTTAAGCATAAAAAGAAACAGCTGTGGCAGAGGCAAGAGATAAGTGGCTATACTAAATGAAGTGACTGTTTCTGCAAGCTGGCTAGTTTTGGACACAGCAAAGGTACAAAAGAAATTGGTATCAAGCCCTATGAACTTCTGTGTTCTGACAGGATCAACCTGGAAAATTAACTTCCAAGGGATTTTACAGCATCGAAGTAGTAACACGCAATAGCAAAGTTACCATTCTATCATGCAGGATCTATTATTCTATTCTATAGCAAAGGTACCATTCTATCATGTCTGATCTATTATTCACACAATTGTTTTTTGCCTCCAGGAGCAGTTGTAAATTAACTACTTAAAGTTTCATAAAGAAAAGCTTGTCAATATGTTTTACTCACTCAGGTTGAAAAATACATAAAGATGGGGTAGGGGATTTACATTGTGAACGCCATCATCTGGCTGTATGAAGGTTCACCAGATGTGATCATTATACTGCTGACAATTTGGTCACATGCCAAGGGAAGTGAAGGTGAGTTAAGAGAGCCCTATTCTCTCTAATTCTACTACAGAGAAATGGAAAGATTATTTTTCAGTCTAAGCACAAAAAGGACAAAACAGGAGCAATACTGCCATGTTTAATGACCCTATTCTTACATCTGAGATACAGGTGACCTACCCAGGAATTGATCTCCTTTTATCTGCGTTTTCCTTTGAAATAAACAATGACACTTTTAAGACAGATGTTCAGGGCTCCACTCAGAACAAACACATCCCCAAGTGAACAAAATTAGATGTTCATGATTTGAAATGAGGGAACAATATAAATGTTGGATAAAGTAGTAGGCATCCTCTACAAGGCTATTAATTTTGGAGTCTAAAATTATGCAATTGCAGTATTGGATGCCAGCTATCAAGATATATCTGGACTCTGTATGGTTCTGTTCAACCAAACTAGCTTAAAACCTAAAAGAACCATTCCAAAACTCAGAAAAGATATTTTACTCAAGCACTGGTAAATCTGATGCTAGAATGCAATGTGAAAAAAGACGACATGTAAGCAAGAGCTAGCAAAAGAATTTATGCAAGTAATGGTAGAAAGGGCTTGACCAACTTTGCCCATTATGTTGTATTAGGGGGTAGGTCACATAGTATTGGGGGATACCCCTGCAACCTCTGAAGCTTCCCTTGGCATCAACCAAGTGTCCATTTGGCAGAAACAGCTTCAATGAAGGAGGGAGGGTATCAAGAGGTAAGTCTGCATGATCAACTCCCCTGCCACTATTTTTACATGTGATGAGGAGGATAAATAGGAAAGGCATTTGTGTGCTGGACTTGAGTTACAGAAAAAGCATTTTTTCCTTTTAAGACTTGCCCTTCAATTTTCTTTCAGCCTCTGGCAGATAAAGAGGACACTTTTGATTTCACCAAAGTTCACAAGGTATTAATATTCAGCCTTTTTTCATCTTCTGAGAAATTGGTCCATATGTACATACAATATGGGTATTAAGCTTTGAGGTTAAGCTTTAAATATTCAAAAATAAGAAACAATGTACCACTGTAAATTAGTGTTTTGCATTTTTAGTAGCATGATCCTGTGACATAGGAATCAGAAACCCTGATTTATTCCATTCCCCAAAAATGGTTTATTCTTAGTTTAATATTCCTCTTAAGAGAAGCAAATCAGGTATACTGGTTTCACACCTCCCCAAAATAATAAGAAATATTTCCAAACTCTTTACTTGCCCCTACAAGCTAAAGCAGTGAAGTATAAATAATTATAAGCACGCACCATCATTAACTAGAATTTCGGATTCATTCACAATATTCGAAATATAATGAGCAAAAAGAAATCTTTGCACCAGGAAAATTGTACCTCTGTATCTGAATTTGGTACCCTCTTTTTCTTCTCCAGTATATCCTGCTGTACAAAATCATGTTGGATACTTCCCATTCCCATCGGCCCTCACTGTCATCTGAATTGATATTTCTGTACACAGTACTGTGAAAATACCGTGAAACTCATTTAACAGACTAATCAGATTGAGGGGGTTCATTATTCACCAGTATCATCTCAAAGTATCACATCATGACAAGTTATATAATTTGTATAATGAAATCATTATGTAAATTATATAAATTACATCATTACACAAATGATGTAAATCACTGCAGAAATCCCTGTCACATGAAATGTTTATTGTAACAAGGTCTATTAAATCAAGGTTTCACTGCGCTAAAAGGAAAAGACCTGCTGCCTACAGCTATGAATTGTACGGACAAAAATAAGTAGTTTAGGAAGTATGTCCACCAGGGTAGTTTTTTTCTCATTATTACTGAATTTCCCGTTGAGAAATACTTGGTAAAGTGTCTTTGGAAAGAGGCAGTTTTCAAACACTTGAAAATTCCTGATAAAGCTGAAAACATGACGCTACTGTGTGACCACAAACATGTTAAACTGCCAGAGTGCCACAGAATCAAAAATAAATTATGCTTCAATAGATCAGGTTTCTATCAACACTTAAGATACCAGCTGTTAAATGTGTTACGTGAGCAGGGAACAAAAAATCCATATAAGCTTTATAGTGTAAACGTAACCTCTTTCCTATGCCATAGGAGAACATCCTTTTCTACCTATCTAGAAAAGATTGCCGTTTTTGAAAAATGTAAGAAGGATAAATACTATTCAAAACTAATACAAGAATTCTCACTTTCTTACAGGATTATCTACTGTTAGATCATTTACCACCATTCTTCCATTATTCAAATATTTTATTTATGTTCAGCTTTGATATCTTATCTTTCAAACTGTTAAAGCTGAAAAATATCCTCCTCTAGACCCGATATTTAAAAAATATGTATTTTCCTTGATCTGTTACAAATAGTAGGACAGATACACCCAAGCCTTTAAGATTTAATAGCTTAAATACACTTATTTTCAAGTATGTTTTGCAATCTGTAGAAAGCAAACTCAAGCAAGAAAGCTCAGATATTCTCACTGTGTAGAACTGTATACAGTATAATATGTTAATATCTGAAAGGAAAATACATTGCAGGATATTATGAAATTATGAAGTCTGCACATGATACTAGATTGAATTCACCACAGTGAAAACCAAAGTGGTCTGTGAAGAACTCTAAACATTATTCCTCAACCCTGGGAGAATGTATAATAGATATTTTATTATGTACCATGCTTACTTCCAAATAAAATCCTTAGCCCAATCCCTCACAATCGATTCTAATCCACATGTATTTTTATTTAAACAGCAGAATACAACATTTTAAAACCTCATGTTGATTTGTAAATCAAAACAATTCTTGTATTAAAAGCAGGATCAATTGCCTCAACAAAAGTAGCTCCCTTTCAATCATGAGATTTACTGCCTTCAGCATTAACCTCAATCTTTTATCAGAGGACTGTACCCCTAAAAGTAAAATATAGTACACTTTTACATATTAGCATAAGTTAGATGGAGTATTTTGTGCTCCCAAAAATTAGTTTGACTGTTTTTTTCTGGCCACATAGATTGCAATGGGAACGTGCTGATATGTTATAGGGCAGAGAAAATATATCAGGGAAGGAAAAAGGGGCCATGTATTCTGAAAAAAACTGAAATTATATTTACAGAATAGTTAAAGTTCATATTGAACTTTCAGCAAGGAAACATAAAGTACCCAAATACCTCAGAGACATAAGAGTAATAATTGATTTTATTTATATCTCACCTTTATTACTTTTATAAACAGTGCAAGGTGGTGAGCATACGTAATATTTCTTCCACTCCTATTTTCCCCATAACTACAACCCTCTGAGGTGAGTGGGGTTGAGAGTGAGTGATTGGCCCAAAGTCACCCAACTGGCTTTCATGACAAAGGGACTAGAACTCACAGTCTCCCAATTTCTATTACCTATAGAAATTCTATAGACTAGGGCTATCAAACTCCCGGCTAGCGGGCTGGATAAGTCACACGCTAGCCATGACCACACCTGGTTTAGCAAAGGGGGGAAAAGTCCCGATACATCATGTGACGCCACCATGACCGGAGTTTGACACCCCTGCACTAGACCAAACTGGCTCTATATAGTTACTATATACTTGCATTTAGCCTGGAGGCAAAAGTTATTGGACCTTTGAAAGCCACTGCCTCTCTCTACTCTTCTGCATTTTAGTTGGAAATAAATATTTCTTGAAGGATTGTCTGACATTACATGACAACATTATCTATCTAGCAAATGTTTGTTAAAAATTTATCACATGCAAGAAGCAATGAAAAAAGGTTAATGAAAAAAGTTCAACACAGTAACAACTGATAGTACAGAAGTGAAAACTCAACAGTAAATCTCTTTACTTTGTCCTACTATGTGCAACTAATATGACATTTTACTCCAGAAAATCATGGGGAGGAGGGGTGTATTAGCTTCATAAAACCACATGTCATCCAATACACAAATAGAGAAAAGAGATCTACTCATGAATTAGTGAAAGAAGGACCTAATTAACATTTAAGGTTTCACTCCAGCAGACTTTTTAAAAATGAATATCTAATAATGAAGTTTGGAGGGAAATAATCCTCAATTCCTAACTAAAATCATTTTAGATTTCAAAATTAATCATACATCAGTACTTAGTTAATATTTGATCGATTATACTATTCTATTAAATGAAATAATAATAAAATTATAATTTCCCACTTTTAGGCCCTCAAAGTCTATGTCTTCAATAGATGCTGGCAGGGTTTCTAATACATATCAGAAATCCCACCTCTTTATATGGAAGCAGAAATGAGACTCCTCAAAATGTCTGCTTTTTATCTAGCAGAGGCCAAAAACATGCTACCAATGGGACTCTTGAAAGCCCACCACAGCACAAGTTAGTCATCTCCAGGAACAGCTGCAGCACTTCACTCCAGCTGGAATGCCTATAGCCATGGCTCTGACTCAGGCCATCCTGCTCCTTCTTCAATAGGTTCTAAAAGATTCCCAGGGATGATATTTATGTTGTAGGTACATGGACAGATCTCCCTCAGAACCTCCTGCCACAAATGAAATCCTGATATTACAACAGATTAAGACTAGTTGGATGACCTTGCGACTAATTTGTGTGCACAGCACAAACTGTTTATTGTGTTATATATCAACAGATTATCTGCAAATGTCTCCCATCTCCAGCTTAAAACTGTGGAAATAATAAATGAGACCCTCCCATCACAGCATCTCTGTAAGTATGATCCCCACAGCAGGAATACTGTGATAAGCAATGTTGATTTGCTATGTAAGCTTGTATATTGAAACTGGCTGAGAATGCTTACAGAACTGTTGTTCCATCACTTACCATTCTGTAATATTTTTGTTCATAGGAAACTATCTGTGCATATACATTCTTATTTTAATTAGTCTTTTCTGCAAAGCTTCTTTACTTTTTTCTTCTTGAAGAAACATCCTTCACAATTTTCGTAGCCAATGAGGAAGACATTCAGGATTAATTTTGAGGAAGACAGTTCATAATCTACCCCAAACTAACTATATTATTGCATAACCTGCAGTATGGAGTCATTTTCCCGCTAGAATTGGGGATCAATTTCAATTCCTGCACTTTGAAGAAACCCAAACAGTTATCGGGGTGTGGCCTGTTTCGTACATCAAAGCTTATGTCGTTGTTAATATGTAGACAGGTTACCATAACTGAATAATCCATCCACCTCAAAATTCTCCACCCATTTCTTCTTACATACAACATACAAGTGTTGTCCATTTGTCATGAATGACAGAACGACTACAGTAATTACAGAAATACAGAAAAAGTGTGCTTTTGATCTGTTTCTTAAAAACTCGGGAATCCATAAGCTTCACTTCTGAAATATTCTTTCCATTATCTGCTCTGCTAAGTAGCACTTGGGAAGTCTACAGAGCCAAAGCCTCACTGCTCATCCCGCATACCTGCAATGCCACAGATCATAACTCTGCTATAGGAACATAAGGTGCTTGCTGCCTCAGTCTACTTGACATTGACTAGAACTGGCATTTCAGGGTTTTAGGCAGACAGTTTTCTAGTTCAACCCAGAAATGCCAGGGACAAATTTGAGTTCATCAGTATGCAAAGCAATGAATTACACAATTGTACAGGTTCACAACCAGGTACAGGAAGCAGTGGCACATGGGATAGGAACTGCAAATCTTTAGGCCTAATGTTGTGCTAATTAATGGAAGCAAGATGGAGAGGGACCTGGGAAGAGCTATTTTCTCTGGCATTATCCATTCACCCTTCCAAAGTTGCTTTTTCTTTTACCTGACTTAATTATTTTGTCCCTAATTATTCTGTACCTTTAATTACTTTACAGTCAAGTTTTTATCGCATTCTCAATAGTAAAAAAAACTGAAGTTGTTTTCATAAAAAGCAATATATAAATTGCATTAATTAAGGTAGGAGAAGGGTGCTATCATAAATGTTCTCTAATCTTCTATGTAAACTAGTTTATGATTTAAAAAAAATCATTTAATCTAAATTCAGTTAGTCTCAGAGTTCTGAACATAATAAAATACTAGGCAAAAAAAGCTTCCAAAATGCCACTGTAACATTAAAGCTAGAAATCAAACGCATTATAAATCAAACACAGTTGCGTTTTAAGAGCATTTAATGTTAACAGTTTTTCTTCTGCATTGTGCACAAACTGGACTTGGGCTACTCTGTCTCTCAGCCCAATCTACTTAACAAGACTGTTGTAGAGAAAAATGGAGAGAGGAAGCACTATACATGCATCTTCAGCTCCTGAAAGAACTTGTAATAGTCCATTAAGTCACTCCTGATTCCTGGTGAATGCAGGAATGAGTCCATGCAATTTTCTTGGCAAGATTTTCAGAAGTGGTTTTCTTTGTACCTAAAGCTCACAGACCCCAAGTAAGTTTAACCATTACTGTGTACCAAACTGGCACACCTCAAAGGAAATGTAGAACACAAATCTAATAAAATAAATAAATATGCACATTCGGTCACATTTTGGCCTTTCCATTAAGAAACTCACATACAACTCTAATATTGTACATACATACATTTATATTTATATTTTCAGCTCAAGTATAAGAAATTGCACGTCTATCTCTTCAATGCAAACAATAATATGTTATTCCAACAACTTCAATTGATTTTACCTTGAGTTTGGTGTTTTTGTTTTTGTTTTAATTTATTTAATGAGTTATGTTTTTAATGCATTTTAATCATGTTCTCATTCTAGTAACATATTCTAAAAGCATTCATACAAAATTAAACTTTAACTTCTGCATACATTCTGCAAGTGGGTTAATACACTTACAACTGATTTAGAAAAGATCTAATCTACTTATTTTAAATTGTAATTCTTACACCATCATATGTAAACACATATTAGTAATTATAATTATACATGTGAACAAATATTAACAGTTAACATTGGAAATAATGCTCAGAAGCAAAACATTTTAATCAAACAAATATACTTATAACTTTTAAAAAGTAATTCCATCACAAAGACCATTAAAATGCAATTAGGCAGCAACATTTTCGCTTCCCTGCAATGATAGCACCCTGCAATGATAGCAAAAACTCTGTGGGCAGCATCATACAGTATGCATATTTCTTCTAAACTCCCGAGGTAGATAGGAGCATTTGCTACAACCTAAAAATGTTATAGATGAATGGATACAGAGAAGCTGTGGTAGCAGTATTTTCATTTCCATTCTCCTCCTCAGCACACAGTTTGATTTTTTTTCCCGGCACAGAACCATAATGTGCATTTAAATTTCTTACTTGCGTCAATTTATCCTGAAATAAAATTATTTGGTAACTTCATTGTAATCTGTTCCCTCCCTGTTCCAATTCAGTTTCTGAAAGTCAAGGATATTATCACTTAGTGAAACAACATTCAAATTAGCATCTTTTGGAAATATGAGGAAATATACAGCCTATGTACATATGTTACACAACTATTTCAAACCAAGCCAGAGAGAGACATGCTACTAAGAACTACTTTATCTTTTAGCTAGTGGCATCCTGTTGCTAACCACTTAGAGAATAACAGCCTTTATCAGTCTTGTAATTACATGCTAGATTTTCACTAGAGTTCTGCTACTGTAGTTTTTAATAGTCAATTTAGCAGTTTTTAGCACCTTTAATTTACTGCCAGTATTTTAAAAAATATGTGGCAAGTAAATTATAAAGTATTTAAATTATTTTCAGACTCCATTCAAGAACCACTGTAAATATAATCTTCCAAGGTGGCTCAGGCACCTTATCTTACAGATGACAGATTGCTAAATGAAAGCTACATTGCAGGTTGTTGTACGACCTTGGAAATGTGTTTTACTATGAAAAATACAACACAGATATTCTTGTTACGTTACCATATTGCTATAACCTGGCAGAAATATTTAATATTACCCTACAGCATATTACCAGTAGCACTGGTAAAACATTTTAAACTATGTGAAATATTAATGTTTTGCACAACTTTGAGCAAATTAAAAGTAAAATAAGTTTCTCTCATTAATTGAAATCTAAGAGAGACTAAGAAGATACTTTAATATGTCTGCTGGTATCAAAACTTGGGATTCCTCTTCTCCAACACACAGGAACAATTTATTTGTCACATATTTCAAAATGATATAGTAGATAAAGGGAAAACCTCTTGGGGTTTTTTTTCCTGATAACACAAAAAGATCTTTCCAAGCCCTTTCATTCCATTTCATTTCAGCACCACTGAGTTATATAACATGCCCTGATGTCAGCTCCAAGTTTTTAAGCTTCATTTATAGGTTTATCATAGCACAGCCCTTGAAGCATGCAGCTTTTTTTTCCTCATTATGCAAGGAAAAGTACCCTTCCCAGACAGGCCCAGCTTCTCTGATGACATCGTTAATGCAGAGCAGCTCCTGCTATGCAGGGGACGGGGCACTGCCTGCAAAACCAGGAGAGGAAAATAAATAAAACTCTTTGCCCTCATATTATTTATCCATTTGCAGCATGAGAGAATTAAGGGCACATATTATCCGATTGCTGCTGCTGTTGTTTTTTAAAGTAGGCTATGTTTTAAAATGCGGCGTTATTTCTATTGGCACTCACGAACATGCAAGTACTGTATAAGAAGGGAACCACTAACCCGCACTTTCCCGTGGGCTCCGAGACCCGCGTGCTCGCACAAACCACCCTTCCCCCGCAGTCAACAGCGTGCGCCCAAGAATGCAAGACCCTCCTGTCTCTTCCCTCGGTCGGCCTGATGGGTGTGGACCGGGGGTGGGGGGAGCAGGTGCTAACCTTAACAGCTGCTATTCTGCCTACCCAACCGGAGCCCCGCAGTTGTCTGGCTGGCCGGCCTGTGCGCAGTTCTGTTTCCACCCCTCGTCCGCACACGGCCATTGTCACAAAGTCTGCAAACGGCCTCCAGACCCGGCTCGGTGCTGCTTTGCGGCGATACGACGCTCCCGTTATCCGCATCCAGGGGTCCTCTCTCCAGCTGCCGCGGCCGGCAGCCCCTCTGACGGGGGGACTGGATGTGGGGCGAACCGCGGCATCATCCCCTTGGTCGTTTCAATCCTAACCCCACCTTCTCCTCCCCTGAGCAGGGTTAGATAAACCAAAGGAAAGGAGTCTCGCCGTCCCCCCACCCTGCCCGGTACTCCCCGCGCAAAGCCCCTGGCAGGGGAGAGAAAACCCACCTGAGTTTTAAGTGAGCTCGGGGCGCGCCGCAGGAGGAAAATTCGGACGCGGGAGGTGTGGAGGGAGGCAAGCGGCTGCTCCGAAGGGGAGGCGGCGGTGGCGGCGTCGCCCGCTTTCTTTTCGCGGAGCAGACCCGAATCCCGAGAAAAGGCGGCGGCGGCGTCTCCTCCAGGCAGCTTTCCTGGGCCCTCTCCTCTTCCTCTTCCTCTTCCTCTTCCTCTTTCTCTTCCCTCCTCCCTTCCGAGGCTGTGCAGTCTCGCCCTCCCTCAACGCCTCGCGGGCGCTCCCGCCCACCCGTCTTGCTCGGTGAAGGCCGGCCGGGCTGTGCCAAGACCTGGAAGCGTAGAGTCAACCAGTCAGTCAGCCTGCCTGCCTGCCGGAGTCGGATTCAGTGCTAAGTCATCCTCCCCCCGAGCCGAGCCGAGCCGAGCCGAGCGGGAGCCAGCGAGCGAGGCCCCTTTCCCCTCCTCCTTTCAGCGGGTCTTGGCAAAGGGATGGCGACGCGCGTGGGTGTGCTCAGAAATGCCAGGAAAGGACGCCGAGCTTACTAGCTCTCTTTAAAACGATACCGGAGTACCGGCTCTTTACAAAGCAGTATGCCGTCCTTAGGAGAAATGAACCTTGTTTTTGTTTCTCGACTTAAACCAACCATAGAAATAATCCCGCTGGCTTTCGAATACGGCGTTTGGATGCTTGTACGCGTCTGACCAGCTACTCGTACCTACGCTGAGTTGGGTAATAGAGGTGTATATAGAGCCCGTGTTGCAGAGCAGCAGAGATAGATGAGTGTGTGCATGTGATCTGAAGTAAAACTGAACGAGTAACACTGATATTCGTTTTAAATATTTGTATGTACTGCCCCTCAAAACAGTTTCCCTGAAGATGAGGAGGATAAAAGAATTATAACAGCAGTTTAACACTTTGGGTTCTAATAGAAAAAATGTGAAATGTAATAGGTGATGAGGGATTTTCAAACACACACACACAACCCCATAGGCAGGAATGGGACAATTTGCCACTTGCTGTGGGTCAATTTAACAATTCTATTTAATTATTTAAAATAAAAATTATTTTAATTTTTGCCATTTACATTTCATTCTATCCCTCCTTTTGCATCCTTTCTTTAATAATTCTATTCCACCATTTCTTTGATATTAGTGTAACTCTTGTCCCGCAGCGAGTTGTCCTGTGTCAAAATGGCCATGGCACCTTGTTCTGCAGTGAGTAGGCCATGGCAAGTTGGCTGTGGCAAATTGTCACAGACCCCAACTAGGAAGTCATAGGAAGGCTACTGAAAACTGTAAACTCTTGTAGGCTGGGCTGAAGAAATGAAACAGCCTGAAAGGGTATGGTGAGCTTCTGTAAACTTGAACCTAGATCTCTTAGATGCCAATTCAACTGCAACAAAGAAGTAAATACCCAGACTGGCCATAGGTTACCACTTTCTGCTATTGCATAAGGGTTATTAGATAATCTGTTGTGTAATGTGACATTGCTAGAAATAACTCCAATCTTGTATGGACAAGAAATGATTGACTTCTGACATCAGCAGCATACATAATCCTATGTATTTTAATATCTCTAGTTTTCCATATAAGGATGGAGGGAGCAAGGAAGCAAGATTCAAGTAGCTATAGACTTGGAAGCAACCCATAGCACTCTTGAAATAGTTTTGATTTCTCGTGTCCTCAATAGCATACTATAGTACTTACAAGATACATTGCCTTTCACGATCTCAAAACCACCAAATTGATTACTGTTTGGATCAGGGTTTTTTTCCAAGGGTTCCACAAGAATTATTTATTAGATTTATATCCCACTTTTGTTTTGTCCAGTGCAAGGCAATGAATTTTACAGGTTTCCATAGGAGACTTAGATAACAAAAAATTAATTTGAATGCAGTTGTTGTCCATCACTGCCTCTTGATCAGGAGTTCTGAGATTTTTCCTGTTTAACAGATTCCATGGTTTGAAACAGTTTGAAAAGCCATGGTTTGGCCCAGATACGGTGAGAATTCTAGGTATTGAATCCAGCAAATTTAAAAAGCAGTTGCTTTCCTAACTTTATAGAAAAGTAATACATTGTAGAAGTAATCAACTCTATTCTGTAATAACATCTTGAAATTCAGCCCAAATAATATATTATCCCACATTGTGTAGAATTAGAGGGCAGAAGAAGAAAGCAGAAATGATGAATAATGCCTTTATCTTTTGTAAAAGGCCAGATGACTCAAGCAAGTTCTCCATCCACAAGAGAAAGGAGAAACAGTCATTTAATAAAAGGATAGCTTGCCAGGAAATAGTCCAATTGCTATATCAAACATGTTCTTAATGTTGAGGAATGACCTTCAGCTCTACTTGACAGCTACAAAAACAGTAATCTTCACTATAAGATTCTTACAGTGCAAACACTCTGATCAGAAATGTCACCAACTCTTTCAGCGATTCTGGAGGAATCTCTACTAAATGCTGGAGTATTCAATATTTCAGTATTTGGGAATGAGATTTTATCGAACAATTCTGAACACGTTCTAGGGGCTCATCCACCAGCCACCGTGATGTGTTTTCTTTCCATCATTGAGATAGGAGGAAAATATATCAATATAAAGCACTCTACTTTTTCTATGACTTGAGAATGAGTGAGACTGGTCAGCGCTGCTACTCTAATGAAATATAAAATACCGTAGGACTATGATTGGTGGGTTCCTTGTCAGCCTTTCGTCTCCCAGCCTATCTTGCCACCAGTCATTCCCATGAATACAAAAATGTTCTTTCAACATTTCTAGTGTTGCAGGTTCATTGAGAATTATTTCATATTTAACAATGAAGAAACAAGGAAATTGTCTAATCAACTTCTTGATCCACATCCCTGACAGTTGTGTTTTTGGATCCAGGAAAAGCAGTTATCAAAAGGTTGAAGAAAACTTATTAACGAGATCCAGAAAATTTGTTTAAGAGCCGCTCCAGGATTGTTAAAAAAGCTGGTGACATTTCTGATCAGATTGTTTCCACTAACAGTTATAGATTGTTTTCTGTACAGAATGGTCGCAAACGAAATGTAACTTCTGTACATGGTAAAAGTCAACAGTAATTTTATTCAGTGGCATTTGTCAAGCAAGATCTTTCTCAGTTCTCAGCTGTAGCTCATATTGTATTCAGAAGAAAGCACTAGGACAAGAAGCAATGGATGGAAACTAGTTAAGGAGAGAACCGACCTAGAACTAAGGAAAAATTTTCTGACAGAACACTTAATCAGGGGGACAGTTTGCCTCCAAAGGTCGTGGGTGCTCCAACAATAGAGGTTTTTAAGAAGAGATTGGACAACCATTTGTCTGAAATGGAATAGGGTTTCCTGCTTAAGCAGAGGGTTGGACTAGAAAACTTCCAAGGTCCCTTCCAACTCTGTTATTCTGTTATTCACTAATTTTGCAGTATAATATTAATTGGGGAAAATAATTTTGCTCTTCTAGAAAAGCATTCAGTCTTATATGAGATTAATTATTCCCTCTCAACCACCATTACCACCAAAACAAGCTGTGCAGATAAAATGGTTGGCATTTCTCCTAATCACAGCTGAAAGAACCTTGGAAGAAAAGAGTCCACTGACCAGGGAAGATTCTACAACAGGCTTGCCAGACCAGATGGAGCCTAGGTCATTGCTCCTCCTGTGGGCCATAAACAGTACCTATGGGATCTTCTGTTGCAATAGCAGGGATAATACTACTTTCACTCCAGAAATGCTTAAAATATCCAAGGAATCATTTACTTGACAATTTCTTGCACTACTGGCTTAGTATTTTGCCTCACAAAACTAAAAGACTAGAAAGCAAATACAGAGGAGGAGGAGGAGGTAATGTGACAATTAATATGTGAGTCATGCCACTCAGCATATAGTTAATTCAGCGGAGATGGGAAGAAATGATGCGGCACCAATTGAAGCATACACGCAAGTATGCATTGAAGCCTTCTTCATATATACATGGTTGTCAGTGGGTATTGATCTGACTCATTCCACATTTGTGATGATGTCCTATGAGGAAATTTAATATTTTCACGGAATTGTGCCCTGCCATCCTCCCACTTAGATGTGTGAAGATCTAGATGGAGTCATTTTCCAGATAAACGGTAGTTAAAAGCAAATCCCGACACAATATTTAGTCTCTTTTTCCTTAGAACTGTTACATTTAAGTTCTCCTATAATTATTTCTTTCTCGTTATACACCGGAATAAAACTGGCAATAGTATTTAGACATCAAAAATCATTGGCTAAATGTAGAACACAACTATTAGATGATGCCTAATTCCTTAAACTCTCTGGGAAAGCATAGGATGTTGCCTGGCAAAAAAAAAAAAAACCCAACAGGAAACTAAACAGCATGCCTTGAACGCCATTTATATGACAATCCTGCTTTTTGTAGGATTAAGTTTAGAATCAAGGCACTTAAATGTAACAATGGTCACTAATACCATAGAGAATGAACAGGTGCAAATCAAATACAAGAAGAAGATATGCAATCTTTCCATTCTAAAAAGTGAGCATGTTAAAGGTTAATATATTGCTTTCTTGATATTTGCTACAGATGACAGTCAACACAAGTTTTGTCCAGATGAACCAATCATTTTGACATAATTTGAAAAGATCACACAAATTTAAATACAGTACCGTTATTATTATTCAAGATAAACTTTAATCTCCATTAGGTTTATTAGATGACATAGTTATACAGGATACAGCAAGGAACTGAGAGCTCATTGTGCAGTGTGACAGTGGAACAGATGAGAAGAGTTAAGGTGGAGATACTGTATCGTAATTCATAACTTATTCAAGTCAAGCAAGAATGAAAGGAAATGGAACAGAAAACAATACTATACGAAGCAGCATACTGCAAAGCAAATTCAAAAAGCATCTAATGCTATCTCTGGAATCTCTTAAAATCCTTAAAATAGAAACCCATGTTTTAAAACAATCGAATATTTGCAACTAAATAAGGGAGGCAATTAATAGTACATATCTACACAATATAAATGTATTGTTTTCATTGGGCTTATGTTTGGTAAAGCTGCTAATAATGATTGGCTGAATTAATCTATACTCAAGGAAACTGAAAACAATTAGGTAGGTTTGTTTGAATGAGTGAGCAGAACAGAACAGCAAAGACTTTGGAAGATATCCAGGCCTACGAAAGGAGAGGGCAATACTCTAATATAAACTGATTCAAGGAATATTTATCCAGAGATATAGGAACCCCTCCCCGTGAAAGAATCAGAGAAAACAATAACTAGGCAAGCAAATAGGCAGACTCAAAATTATAGTGCCAAACAAGGGTGAAATTAATATATTGAAATAATCAACTAATTGATTGGGAATGCAGTAGACATTGTGAGCAGACATGAACACTGTTTAAAACATTGCTTAACAATCTTAAAATTACCCCATATACCCTTGCTCTCCTTATCTGATAAAATGTTAGAAGGGATGTATTTAATTTTCAAATATTAAAAACATTACTATTTAATAACTTGTCCATTCTTCTTTTTCTTGCCTGACAAAAAATTTGGAAGCCCAAGTAAAATATATGCATTTTTCAAGTCCTAATTATATCTAGGAAGGAGACAAAAAAGTCATTGTAAGTGCTAAGATAAGTTTTCTAAAGGGATATAATTTTTCCCCAAACATTGAATCACAGTTTAAAATTCCCTTACAGATTATATATGCTTTCAAACGACTGGAATAGATTTATTTGTTTGTTTGTTTGTCAAACATGTACAAGATAGCAGGCATAAGTATGAACATAAACATGAGCGAAGGAAGTGAATACAAATGAATGGAGACAGTAAGACAGGGACGGTAGGCACGCTGGTGCGCTTATGCACGCCCCCTTTACGGACCTCTTAGGAATGGGGTG
>JANHFL010002507.1:434033-450677 GCA_032468155.1 Oxyrhabdium leporinum | reverse complement strand
AGCTGTGTCAGCCAGGGAGTTACAGTTGCCTCACAGGCAGTATTGAATAAAGAGCTGTTAGAAATCACTCTGGCCTCACCTTCCATTCTTCACCCAGAACTTAACAGTTCAAAGTCAAGGACTACTTGTATTTCATGATTAGTCATTATTCCACATTATTCCACAGACAAATTTTCTTCTGCAAATTTGATTTGCCCCCTTTTAAAGTAATCTAAACCAGCAGCCTTATATATTATGATAGCCAATCCTATTGTTTACTTATGGTCTGTGTGTGTGTGTGTGTGTGTGTGTGTATAAAAAAATGCATTTTTGCACATGCATTATAAGGTGTGGTGATGGTGATCTGCTGAATGCTTCCTGGCCAACATTTGGAGGAAAAGAGAAATAAAGGCCCTCTCCCCATTTGCACTTAATCATAATGCCATCTTGACTTGACTCTTCTCCTTCTGTTCATGAGATCGCATATATGTCAGATTTCACACCAGTTTCTTCTCAAGGATTTCAGAGACTCGGGGTGATTGCTTTTCGTGCTTCTTGCACCTAGTGGGGTGAATCTAGCAAGTTTTCTACCCTGCTATCCAAAACCCAATTTGGAGAGATTGCAAAGGTATGCAGAAATGGCTTTATGTTAAATAGTATGCTTTGAATAGCTGGGTGATTGTATGTTAAGAAATTTCACTTTGAACAGTTGCCAAGGTCAACAAACTGTAGATTACAGCAAAGGAGCTGAGTTAAAGATAGGGTAATGAACTTTTTTGATCCCCATGGGCTTCTGTTAGTATTGTTGAGCATTACCCGTAAGGCAATCTAAATTCACTCCCCTTCGTCATAGCCAGGTTCCCTTCTTTATGGACTTTTCTGACTGAAAGTGAAGGCAGCTTCTCTTTGGAGAAATCTGGAGCAAACAGCTCACATTTAGCACAAAGGGAATCTGATTCTGGTTTCTTCCAGCTGCTTTTGATATTTTTCAGGCGTGAGGAGGAAATATCTCAGATGGCAATTTTAAATAGTTCACCCTTTTCTTAACTTCTTATACAGCTAGCCCTCGACTTATGACCACAATTGGGATCAGAAGTCATTTATGAAGATAATTGAAGAGTACTGGGTCTAAGACAGAACCTTGTGGTACCCTACTGCTTACTTCCCTCTATGTAGCTGAAGTACCATTAAAAAGTACGGTTTGTCAGTCAGTCAGAAATCCATCTGGTGGTGATGCTGTCTATCCAACATTTTTCTAGTTTACCAAGAAGTAGGTTGTGGTCTTCTTTGTCGAATGCTTGCCAAAATCTAAGTACACTATGTACACAGCATTTCATTATCTACTAACTTTGTCAAAAAATGAAATAAGACTGGTTTGGCACGAACTGTTTTTAACAAACCTGTGCTGGCTTCAGTTATAACTTTATTTGTTTCTAGATGTTCACAGATCTGTATTTTGATTATTTTTTCCAGTATCTTCCCATGTATTGATGTTAGGCTGATTGTTCTGTAGTTTCCTGGGTCTGTTTTTTGTGTTTTTTTTGAAGATGGTAACCACATCAGCTCTTTTCCAATCCTCTGGTAGTTTACCAGTGCTCCAGGATTTTTGAAAGATATTGTACAATGGTTCTGAGATAACATCTGCCAGCTCCTTCAGGATTCTGGGATGTAATCCATCAAGTCCCGGTGGTTTATATTCATCAAGATCAGACAGTTGTTCTCTTAACCATTTTCTTGCTTATTTTAATTTTTATTTCTAGCCTGTCTTTTACAGTTATGTTTTTAGTAGGTTGGGCTATAGTTTCTTTTTATTTGAAGACCAATGCAAAGAATGAGTTAAGCAACTCTGCTTTCTCTCTGTTGCTTCCTTGTCATTTTCTCTCTTTAGTAGACTGACTGTTTCCTTGACTTTTTTCTTATTATTTATGTTGAAAGATTTTTTAAAAATTATCTTTGACTTTTGTTGCAAGTCTTTGTTCATTTTGAACTTTTGCTTTCCTGACTTTATCTTTGCAGATTCAGCCTATCTGCTGATACTCTGCCTTAGTTATGTGTCCCTCTTTCTAGTTTTCTTTTTGTCTTTCAGTTTATCAGAGAGATCTTTGGGCAACCATGCTGATTTCTCCTTGGATTTCTTGTTATTCTGTTTCAGTGTTATTGTGTTGGATTGGGCTTTTATGATCATATTTTTCAGAGTTCAATAATGGGCTTTTACTAACTCACAATTGTTACTTTTTATGTTCTAAGTACAGTAATTATGAGTTTTTAGCTGTTTGCTTGGCTTGTTCAAGGAGAAGTTCTGAGTTCACATACTGTCTCTTTTCCCCTTTTCCCTCTTTGGTTACGAAACTCTTATCTTTTTTGGTTCAACTGCCAGAAAGTAAAAGAAGGTCAGTTCAAAGGAGAAAATAGGGTGTTGTTTGCAGGGGATAGTGCCTAGATGTGTAGGAGATGACCAGGCTGAGCCCAAGAGAGGAGTTAGATGCATCATCTGTCTTGAGTTCCTTGGTGCCCACATGAGATGTAAGTTCAGCCCACTTTGAATTCCATTGACGCTTATCTTTTGCTAATTTGCTGTGACCATTAGTAGTTCAAATTCTTGTTGAGAGCTATATATTAATAAACCTATATATTAATTTCAACAGCCTGGACTCCTGATTTTCTGTGTTTGACAAGGTGAGTGTTAACCTCCTTCAATCTTGCTTTTTATTTATGTTGGTTTTAATTGTCTTAATCAGGGGTGTCAAACTCACATCGTCACGGTGGCATCACATGACATATCGGGACTTTTTTTTCCTTTTGCTAAACTATGTGCGGGTGTGGCCAGCACGTGACGCATCCAGCCTGTGGGCTGGGAGTTTGTCAGTGCTGGTCTTAATAGTCACGGAGTCAAACCCCTTTTGAGACACGGTATCATTTTAATTATTGCTGACTATATGCTGCCCATAGTTGTGTTCAGGGAGATAGGTGGTCATATAAAACTGTTAAATAAATAAATCATATAATGATTTAATTGATCAGGAGCGCATCTTCTAGACAACATCATTCCCTTACCAGGCTTTTGATTCTAGAGCTTTTTTTTCTTGGCCTTTCAAATTAAAGGAAGTTCAGCAAAAAAAAAATTCCTGGCCTCAAGACTGAGAGACATGTCCCCCTTGTCTACATAAATGCTTCCACTGAGCATGAGAACTTCTGGTTTTTATCTTGCCAGCTTCATGCCACCTCATACATCCTGGACATAAATTTTTCAATTTCTACCCTCAAAACGACAGTATAAGGCACTGCACACCAGAACAACTAGACACAAGGACAGTTTTTTCCTGAATGACATCACTCTGCTAAACAGCTAATACCCACAACACTGTCAAATTATTTACTAAGACTGTATTACTATTATTCTTCTCATCCTTCCTATTACCTATCTCTTCCCACTTATGACTATAACCATGTTGCTTGTATCTTTACAATTTCTATTGTTTTATTTGTTTCCTAGTATGATTTCATTGCTTATTAGTAACCTATGACTATCACTAAGTGTTGTATCTTATGATTCTTGATGAATGCATTTTATTTTTTCTTTATGTACACTGAGAGCATATCCACCAAAGACAAATTCCTTGTGTGTCCAATCTCACTTGGCCAATAAAGAATTCTATTCTATTCTATTTTGCCCACAAGGGTTAGACTGGTTCTTATAAATGTAAAAATTGTTTCATTCCACCCCTGGTTGCCAATTGGTTGTCTTTTAGTTCCGCTTTCTTCATGACATCGCATCTTATGTAACAACTATCCCATTATTCATTAGGGTTCCTATTTTTCTAGTTACTGCTTTTGTTCCACCCTCTTCCTTCAGTCATCTTATTTCCTGAATATTTTTTCTCTGCAATCATAAATATAATCGTACATATTGTCATTTTTTTCCCTTTTCAGTTGCTCCTTGATTAAACTCTTACTTCAGATCCCTGTCCTTAACCTGTAACAGTTTTATTTTCTTTACACAGGCTATCACTTCCTATTCAAGTTCTGTGGAGTTCATGGTTTATTTTCTACCATAGCAACATATGTTTGATGTGTTAATATATACTGGTGCATTAAATAAAAGGATTGTCTTGGCAACATAGAATCAGCTTAAACTAGAAAAACCCTATTACCTTATGTACATTTTGAAATAATAGACAATGTTCATTTGTTTTCAAAAAAGAAAAGAAAAGTAAAACAGAAAAAAACCCCACGCACATTTAGTGAAACTAGCTGGTAAAGCAAACTGAGAACAGATGTGCGGGGAATTAGGTAGTTCAATATCAGTTGCTTGTGTTTTTCAGTATTGTTTATTGTTAAATATTTAATAAACTGCAACTAAGCTGCATGACAATCAATAAATAACAAATATTCTATTTATGAATTGTTGGAAAGAAACAATGGGGATTACTAGGCAACCAATAAAAGCCCATTAAATAAATTTGATTTTATTCATGTCAATAAATCAACTTAGGCAAAATTTTCCTTAATTTTCACCTCAATCACCAAAAGTAAAACAGAATTCCCATGTTAAAGTAATTAATATGACAAATGAGTATTGCCATCTGAGATGTAACATCAGTATCCCTAAGGTGTTCCCCAAATAATTATTTCCCCTATGACTCTATTCCTTTTTCTTGTAGAAAATTGTCAGTTTAAATGAGTGTAAACTTCAGAACACTATATAAGCTTACAAAAAGGCTACCTTCACAGAAACATTTTGCACTAAGGAATCCTTGAAATATTATTCAGACTAACTCCCTAAATCTCCAATGCAATCCCAAGGACATTTATCAATTAGCAAACTATGACATCTTTTAGAGTCATGGAATCATTATTGTGCCAAAAGAACAGCACCAAATAAGGCCTTACATTAGACGCAAAATGGTTAAAGTGGTTTAGCGCATGATGTTAGGAAAGACTGAATTTTTAATATATGCTGTTTTTAAGAATAAACAATTCCCTGTTACAACAAGAGGAGATTTAGGGCAGAATGCTTTCCATATTAAACAATGTATCCCATTCAAACCTCAGTTAACGTTCAATTGTTTGCTTACTGAAGCATTCTTTGTACTATTGAACAAGGCCCTGGCAGTGTTATCAAGAACAATTTTTAAATTACATATAGCCATTCTTCAATGAGAATTAGAATGTAGCAGATATCAGGGCAAGATACACTCACCCTTTTCAAGAGTTGGGCAAATGCTATTAAGGGGGGGGGAATTACAGTCCTATAACCAAGATGTCATCTAGAAGAAGACATACAGTATTTCTGATAGTGGGCAAAGGCGAGTCCCTGCTGATCACATAACCAAGAGCCCGCAGTTCAAGCAATGACTTAGTAGCATTCTATCTGGTAGCTGGAGATATTCATTCAAGGTAACAAAAGTCAGTTTGGAAATGGAAATGAATCTCTGGCTTCAATGTGAACGGGTATTCCGTGTTCTCAGTGGAAAGGATCCTTGGTTCACTTCATCTGCAAACTCCTGCGGTCCTATCACAGCAGTGAGCCAGGATGATTATGTGAAGAAATCACACTGAAGAAAAAGTCACAACAGTCAGCTTGAAAAGCAGCTCAGTTTGTTAATGGTGAGCACACATAACTTTTGGAAAAAGCCAACAATTTATTCTCTTTTGTGAAGGGGGACAATGATGTGTGTTTAAGCATAGGTTTGAAGAGGTTGCAAAAGCATTCAGTGATTGATTGGCAAATGAGCATTAGTTGGCTTATGACTATGTAGTCAACTAATAAATAAAAGGGTAGACAGTAAATGGCTTTCTGCAAGCGCTAAACTCACAAACATACCTAGGTGCTGAAACTCATAGAATCAAAATTGGCTTCTGAAGGACTGGGAGATGACAAGGAAGGTCATCTGGAGAATCCCAAAGGCAAAATTGAGAGTAGCTCATGTTCAGACCTCATTCTAAAGTGGGCTTTCAATTTTTTTTTCTTTCTATATTGGTTGAGTCCCATCAACTGGAGTTGACTGTCATCTTTTTCTTTCTATCTTTCCCAGTATTACAGATTTTCTAGAAAGCTGGGTCTTCACATATTATCAGAAAGGATATCTCTACAATATGCTTACTGAATACTGAAAACTTAGTAGATCAAGTGCATGATACCAATGTGTCTACAAGATGCATAATGCTGGTATCTTACATATTTGGTATGAATAAAAAAATGCTTTTTACATGAAGGTGTCCATTTCTCCATGGAATCAGATTCCCTGCATCAGTCAGTGTTCCTGATGATCAGAAACAATTATTTATGCATACATGAATATGAAGATAGACCTCTTTTCATTAGTCAAACATATGGTGAACATAAATGACATTTCAAAGTACGGCAAGTAGGCCTGGAGAAGAGGAAGAGTCACCTTCCTTTCCTCTCCAAGGAGAAGAGGGAGAATCTTTACAGTCATAAATATAAATACATATTGGAATTAGAAGCTCCAGTCAGTAAGATCATTCATGAAGGAATCTTACCAAAGAAGAGATAAACATTTTAAGCATACATTCCAGCTCCTTGAGTGGTTGATTATCATGGGTATAATTACTGGGTTGCAAATATCTGAATACCCACTATTTCTTTGCCACCCAGCTATGATAACTGTAGTCCCAAGCAGAATATGAAAAACAAAATTAGAAAGACATAAAATGGGATTTTAAAAGATAAATTAGAAACATTCAAGATTTTATTCTTGCCACCAAATGAGAATTTCCATGCTTTCCTAGGAAAAAAAAATCAGGGCAGTTCAGTGTGATGGTGTACATCAGTGTTTTTCAAACTTGGCAACTATAAGATGTGTGGACTTTAACTCACAGAATTCTTTATCCAGAAGAGCAGTTAGTAAATGTGACTTGAATTGTTTCATATTGCAAAAGTCTCTTTAAAGAAGACAATGGGAAACATTAAAATATGTCACCAAGAGAAGTTTGTGGAATTCTGCACTATTTTCAACAACTGCATGATTTGCCATTCCTAAAGATTTGCTGGCAGTACTTGCTATTCTCAACCTGCATTCAACTTCTATACTGTATCTTCTATATTGTGGGCTGCTTTGGCAAGAATAAAAGGATTGGGTGAACTACAAGACTTAGTTCTACAAAAAGACATCAGCATGACTAAACTTTGGTTTCATAAACAGTTATTTGTTTAAAATCATTGTTAATCCCTCTGGAAGATTAAAAAGTTGCATGCCGGATTAGAGAAGGTTTAGTTCAGCAATGCTATTACACTGATATTTTGTCATCATCTTTTAGTTTGTTTTTAACTCAGCTGCCTGCAGTTAAACCGTATTTTTTTGGTGAGTGTGATGTAGGAAGATTGGGTTGCAAAAGGAAGGCAAAAAAATATCATGGGAACAATGGAAGTGAGTTACACTCTCTTAAAGAGCATATCTGCCACTCTTGTAACTAATGTTTTTTACTTCTCTCTGGGAAATGAAAGAATGAGTCAATTCGTTCAATAAAAACAAAAGTCTTTATTAGCTAGGATGATTCAATATTGACTAATTTTGTATCTCATTCAATTCCAATGACATAGCCTTCAAAAGCGAAGTTATGAATGGATGGTCTTATATCCAGTCTTAAGAGAATGGTCTATTCTGTTGAGCTGGGTAATAGAAGAATCTGTTTCTATTACATATACAGATTTCAAAGGGGACATAAGAATAACTCTGCTGGAACTGATTCTAAGTAATCCTTTCTAGGGCAACATATTTTGTGCAAGTTAATGAGCAACATATCAAAACTACAGAATTGTATAACCAGAAGGGGTTATATGGTCATCAAGTCCAAACAACTGCAAAATGTAGTAATTCAAATGAAAGCATCCATGACAGGCCCTGCTTACTGTTTTATAAACAGGAAGAAGGAGTCCACCACCTTTCTTAGTAATTATTTCCATTGTCAAATATTTTGAACTATGGTAACAGTCAGAATCAGTCTTCTCAAAACTTAAGGCTATTATTCCTTATCTTGGACACTGAGGAAATAAAGAACAGGTCTTGGCCCTCTGTGTTACATTCATTTCAGCAAGCTGGTTAACTTTTTGTGGCCTTTATTAGAAGGTTCCTAACACAGATTCCAAAGTAAGTTGGAATCATTCTAGAAAGCTTAATGAGTCTATGTTCTCTAAATGTTAGCTGTTCTACTTCTCTGATGACAGCTAAATGTGATCAGATCTGGCTTCTTTTAGCAGGTTATTCTCAAATAATTCCGCCAGATCCAATGGTCTCTTACTGTGGCTGAGCAATCCTAAGCTTCTCTGACTTTGGTTGCACTGTCCTCAGATGCTGGAATTCTTGAGGAATGGCTGGAGAAAAGTCCTGATTTAGATCAGAGTTGGTAAGATCCTTGTTGCTGATCTGGAACTGTTGTTAGCATGGCAGCATATGATCTGCTCTTTGCAATGCCTCTTCCTGATTCTCTGAGGAGGGATTCTGAGACTTCCATTCTACTAATCCACTGTTCGGTTGAGAAGTCAATTTGATTAATTTTGGCATGCACAAGCTGTAGCATCTTCCATAAAAAGTTCCACAACTGGTCTATTAGGAATGCTAACTTTTCTCAGCATTAATGGTAATCCAATATATAAGCAATTTCATATATCTTCTGCCTTCTGTTCACTCTAAGAAGTGGTGTTAGAGAGTAGAGAAGATGGCCTTGACAGAGAGAGACAGAAGATCTATTGCCAAGGCAACAACAAATAAATGTGGCTTAAGATGTTTACAAAATAGCAGAAGGAAAAATATGTGTGACATACCCTTGGGTTTGTTTCTTTTTTTTTTAGTTATAAGCCTGATTAAAAAGGGGCAGGGCTGTGGCGGGATGCAACTTCTAAAAGTGAGGACAGATTTTTGGACTACTAGTTTATATATAATTAACTTGGGATATTGGTTTAACTTAAAAGCTTGTCTTATGACAGTAATCTATTTTTATAAGTCAAGTGATATAAAAATTTAATTCAAATCAGAAGTGGGGAACTGGACAGTTTAGCCCCCAACTATGCTTCACTTGAAAAGTAGTCATAGATAGTGCCAAGTATCGATACTTAACATCAGCTGCAGATCTTCCAGCTATTGAGGTTTGAAAAGTAAATCATGCATCGTGTAGTCTTTTGCAATGAAACTAATCAGTCTTTAGTGCCTGAAAAACAGATTCTACTAGTTAATAAAGAGGAAAATACTTTTCTATAGGACATATGTCTTTTGCACTTGAGCCAATTGCCAGTCTGGTGTTGGGATAGAATGATAAAAATGTGCAATTGATGAGTAGGAAAAATGTGCAATAAAAATTCAATCACACAGAAAGTTTTGTGGCAGTGTGTATGTATTTAAGGCTACAGCAACAGTTCTTGAATTTGGAAAACAGTTGAAAACCTACAAACAATAAGCTACCGGGATTGCCATAATTTTGTTGATCTTGTATTTGAGCAAGCTGTTCTCTTAAAATCTCCCATCCCACCATCACATTGTCACTAAAATATTTTGGTTTGGGGAAAAATATTTATTTCTCTTCCCTTGAGTAAAGATGATGAAAATAATGCTATCCATTGTTGGCCTAGTACTAGTTTTAAATTAAGGCATACAATACCACCCTCTCTATCTCCCAAACATTCTGATCCCAATATAAAGTATACCTGAGGCTGTTCCAGGAAGTTTTGACTATTTGCAGAGCTGTTCTGTCTTCCCTTTCTGGGAACTCTTCTTGAGCATACCACAAACAGCTCAAAAGAAGCAAGCAGGGAAGAAATGGTCCAGGATGAATTAACAATAGACTAGCTGAAACTCCTTCCTTCTGAACAGACTAGAGTGAAAAAGTCTCTCATTTCAGCAGGGCTAAATTGATGTGTAAAACAAGGCTGCTTATTTGCTTGTTTTTATGGCTTATATATTTCAGAAAGAAATGTAACATTAAACTTGCATTAAAACAGAAGTTCCTCATCCTCGGAAGCAGGTGCTGATATATTGGGAGAAGCCATGGCTTAATATTTAGTTTATGCATCTTAGGCATGATGATCTATATTTATTAAACCAACATTGATTTAGCATCCCTTGCAAGACTTTCCCTTCAGTGCTAGCAGAGAAATCATATATTTTGTTACCTGGTAGAGGATCAATCAATGGTTAGCTGTTCCTTCTAGTCTTTTAACAAAGAGTTAAATGGCAGAAACAGTCACAAAATGGCACCCTTTTGTGGAAGATAACTGCTGTGCTAATGTACATCAATACCTTATCTTTCTTCCCCCTTTTATTTTCTTGTTTCATTTAGATTATTGATACAGATGGTCTATGTCATTCACTTTGATTTATGCATAGGATATATAAAGCTTTAGCACTGTTATAGTCAGTATTAGCAATATCTATTACATCAATGTGGTATTTATATGACTGCTGTTATTATACTACCAAGAACATTCAACGGGCACATTGTACTAAAAACCTTGTTTTCTTTATAAACATAAATATCAATTTCTATTTGTTTAGTCTCCAGACAGTCTTAAAGTTATTGAAATATTTGCTAAACATAAACATATTTTGTATTTGTTATGACTCTTCTTTTGGACTATAAAATATACAGGATCTTGATCTCCTTTGGCTTCTAAGAACTGGAATAAGTTTAGGTACTTGTGCTGTGCAAACGGTATTGTAATTGATCCTGATTTGACTCAAAGTAGTATGATATAGATAGCAGAATCCACCGGAGTTGGATGGCTAATAAATTCAAATAAATAATTTAATTAGTTAGCCAATAAGTAAGTGTGACTTGGTGAACAACTCATAATGTCTAAGGCAGAACATTCAACAAGTGCTTCCTTGTTTTTATAATTGCAGTATTAGCACTAGTAGTGATAACAATAGAAAATTTGCTGGCCTTTTATGAGACATGAAATCAATGGTCTGAAGCACTGATTCCATCATGACTAGTGGTAGGGTTAGGCCTGCCATAGAATTAAAAGAACCACAGATGAGCCATATTATTTGGATTGATTACCATGGGATAGAATAATATATCAAGAGGTTTTTTTTCCAAATAATATTACCGTACAACTAATTATGTTGAAAAATTGATTGAGCACATATGCCTTTTTGTTGTCAGTAATATCTTATTTTCTTTTGCATTATGCTTAATTTATAAAATGTTCTCAAAAATAATTGTAACACACTGTATCAAAAATTAAAAATGCTGGCATTTCTAATTCTTTGGCAGAATGTTTGGGAGGAAGGCAAATAACATTCTCTGTTTTAAAGTTTGTATTTTGGTCTTCCTTTCACTCTGCCAGGAATCAATGAATGACTTTTAATTTTGAGTTCCTACAGATTTTGTGTGGTGTGATTATGGGTTTCATTTGGACAAATTGTACTTTAACAGAATTTGAGGAAGGCTCAGTTATATTAGATGGAAAAACATATTTAATTTGTGAACATATTTAATATGTGCTCTCTGTCTTTTTTTCTGCAGCTGATAATTGTAGCAGTACAATTCTGTGGGCTGTAGGTTCCTCAGGAAATCAGGAAATCCTACCAGACTAAAAAAATACTTTTTAAATATAACAAAATACTTTGTAAAAAGATCATGTTGTGTAGAAGGAGAGGCAGAACCTGCAGGCATAGTCAAAAGTGGAATCAACCTAGAGTCCCTATGTAGCCACAAACAGATTAAGTCCAACTCGTCTTGAATTCCATTGACCCTTATCTAGCTCCAAAATAGTGCTGTTAGTTGAGTAGATACCTATGTGTAGACATGAGTAGTCATAAATCAGTTTAATTAGAACATTAGATGTGGTCCTGGTCTTTTAAACCTGACATGTTATCACAAGAGGAGTCCCTCATACAAATAACCCTTTAAAAATGGCGTGAAGTCCAGTAAGACTTTGCATCATGCATGCCAAGGACATAGGCAATAGTTCTTCACATATTCCGCTTCATAAGATTATTAAAGAAGCTTTTCTGTTTCTTGCTTTAAATAATACTACAATCTAGAGTGGCCCAATGAAAAGGAGGCAGAGAAGGAAAATGAAACTCAGTGCTGAGAGATTTTGACCAGACAAAAACTAAGAAATTTAAGGGGAAAATGTACTGTGAATTCCTGGCCATAGAGGGCCAACCACCATTTTGTTGACAGTAGGAATGAACGACATTCTTCTTCGTTCACTCCCCTCCTATTGTAAATGTGACCTCTAGGCTAATTTTCTTCTAAGGTTTTAAAGAACTGCTTTACCCTTCTTAAACTAAGCGACTGGTGTGTTTTCCTTCAGGCTAAATCCAACAGTTCATTAGCTATTTCTCAGAGGAAAGAATAACCCTCACCCGATTTTCAGTTTTTCCAAGAAAATCTGGTTATAATGTTATCTCACTGGCTCAGCACTTAGCATATTCATTTCACATGAAGAACATCCCAAGTTTGAAAGGCAGCATTTTCTTTTAAAATTAGTTTGGGGTTTTTTGCAACCTCTTTACTTTTCCCTGATATAGTTTGTTATGTATAGAGAGCACTGTTTCATTGTTTCAGTCCAGTCATTTTAGCTAAAAGATAAGAAATGTAGCAATTTAGAAGAAAAAAAATGTTTTTTTGCATGTGAAGCAAGGTTTTTAATTGTACTTTTAAAATGACATTGTAATAAAGGGAGCAAAAGACCCTGAAGAATTGCTTCAAAAGTGCAAGCAAGGAAGATTTCTTTTAAAATTTGTACTGGGCCTGCATATATGAGGATGCTGATGCTTTAACTTTATACATCTATGTGTCTGTGTGTAAGTAAGTAGGTAAGTAAATAAATAAGTAATAAGATTTGCCACTGCACTAGAAAGTTGTAAGGGGACAAACAGCAGGGGAATCGCTTAATGGGAAGATATTGTAGACTGCAGTTTAAATCAAACCTGAGTCCAAATAGATTTTTTAAATTTTGTTTTAGACAAGTATCATGATATCAGCAAAAGGCTGAGGTAGGCCAGGGCAGGAAAAAGAGACCACGACAACGATTGGAACTTTACTTTATTGTTATAGGGGATAATAACAGAATCTTGAAAGCCTGACAAATGAGTACAGGACTGCAGCATCATAGATGTGCCCTGCTTGTCCGTAGAGCTGAATAGAGCTGTTCAGCAGCTTGGTGTTCTCCCAATGTGCTGGATTTCATTTCTGATTTACCCAGCCTACCAGAAGAAATGAAATGGAGTGTTCTGGAAGAGAGTGTCACTGAACTGCTCAAATGGAGGAACACCTCTTACTTTGATGAAAATTGGTGACAAAGGTTGAGTTTAGAGTAAGATGCAAAGACATATTTTTTTTATATTCAAGTGCTAGAGAGAGAAAATATAAGACCTGTTAAGCCACTAACTAGTTACTTACCCATTAATAACTTCTGTATGTTGTCAAATATATCCCCCAATTCTTTTACAAAACCTTGTTTATCCAGAAGCTTTCAAAAATATTGTCCTCCCCTCCTGCTTGTTATACAATGTCATTTAAGCCTATTTTCAATATTTTCATGGAAATCACACTTAGAGATTTGCCTGAAAAGTTTTAAGGTGTGAAAAAGAGAACAAATCTGAGTTAGGGCAGTGATTAAATTATATCTTTTGCTTTTTATCCTTAGGTGTTCTGAGGATGGCAGAAGCAAAGATATGGCTTTAGCATTACAACATCTTATCAGATTTAGCTGACTCCATATTGCTTAGCTTGGAAAAGTGACAAATGTAAAAGACAAAATAAACACATGTGTTTTAAAAAACCCTGATGTTACAACTGCAGGTTTTCAGTGAAACAAATTCTGTTACTGTTCCTTAGAAAAAACCTAGGGAAGATGCCAGAACTTTGGTGAGATGCAAAATCACACATATAATAAAAGGTAGAAAGCAAATTGTTGTATGTGTGGGTGTTAAAATCAATTAGCATATAATTATGACCGTAGGCTTATATGAATCATGAACGATGCTGACTTTTTTTTTCCAAAAGAGAAAACATCAGTATACCAGACCAAACTATCAATTTAGAAGATACAGGTTAAATTTCATATGGATTCATTAGCTCAGATTGCATTGTTAATAACTTTTGATATAACTCTTAATTGAGATATGTATTTTGCTCTGTTTCTAAATGTATGGTGAAGCTAGCAGATTTGATGATTCATCTGATAAGGCCAAAAGATATTCTAACTGAGTAAGAAGTGAGAGGCAAATTAGACAGCTACAGTTTCCCCATATATAAAATAATTTCTGAAGTATGCCAGCGAAGATTTTTATTAGTTTATCAAAGTATAAAATACAAAGAAAAAAAAAGTAGTGGAAAACTAAGAAAAGGGGGAGGGAAAAGAAAAGAGATATAGTGAAAAGGGAGAAAAGGAAAGAAAAAGGCACCGACTCTCTTTAGCACAGTAGAAGATAACAAAATCACAACCACAACTTTTTGCTTTTACACAACATTATGTACAAGCCATTTCTATAACAATAAGCTTATCTAGTTAACAAAATCAAAGTTTCTATTTTTTTTCATTGCAAGCACAAAATCCGGAAGCAATTTCAGAGAAATCTTGGATTGAAATATATATGGCAGAGGTTCTCACACTTTAAGATCTGGTTCACGCATCACTCAGTCTCGCTTTGCTTCATCATAATTTATTGAATAAACTGTAATATTTTGACCCATGCAATAAGATTTAAATAATAGTTTGCCATGTTTAATGGCTGGGTTTACAGAACACACTAATTAAAAAAAAACAAAACCAAAACTTTGGGATATTAAAGCAAAATATAAGTCTATAAATATAATTCCATGGATGCAAAGCAAGATAAAGACCATGAGATATGGCAAATCACAAAAGATGAATACTTTTATTCTGTTCTTGTACACTTGTAGATTTAGATTAAGTGAAAGATCACTCTTTGTGATTTGTATGGTAAAAGATGCACAGTTTTTAAAGTGTATCTTTTCATAAAGCTGTACAACAGGCAGCTGCAACAGGGAGGCTGTCTGAATCTGCATATGAACGAAATGCAGGACAGCAAGTCAATTTGATAGAGGAAATACAACCAGAAATTCTGATTGTCCTGCTCCTAAAATTGTTTCTAGAAAGCACTGAAACTGAAGTGTAAGTACCAGAAAGAAACAGTGGATCTTAACCTTAACTATCTATAAAACCTTGATTTATATAATTCTGAGAAAGAAAACAAAATTTCACTCAAGAATCAGCTTGCAAAGCCAAGCACAGGCAAAGGTGGTGCTACATTTGCAAATCCATTGACCTAGGCATAGGAAACAAGAAAAACCAGTCTGGGAATGTTCCAAAGACTTTGAGTCATAAACACAGAGAAAAAAAAAGACAGAAAATAGAATATTCTCAAATGAAATGCATGGAAGAAGTCAGCAAAGTCATCTAAGATTGTCTTTGTCCATCACAAAGTAAGTTATGCTTTGATTCTAAGATAACAAGCAACCTTTTTAAGGAAAAGGAGATACTTATGAATCCAACTATTGAATGCAAATCAAGTACTTTTATCTAACAGATAAAAAATTCCCATGTTCTCAGTAGATAGAGGTTCAGTAAAAAATTCAGACATGTTAAGTAAAAGACAGGAGCACTAAATTAACAATAAAATATGTCTTTTATATTGTAGATTTAGATTTTAGTGCATTGTAAGCACAACTTATGTCACAAAAAGAGTATGAAGTAAATTTTAAAGACAATTGATTTGTTTCAAAATAGAAAATTATTTCTAAAAGGCATACTCCCAAAAAATGGACTTTGAAGTGAATTGTGAAGATAATGAAGCTAGAGCAACAATAAATTGCAGACATAGTAGATGTGTAATGTGTGGCACAGAAGAATGAAGTACAAAAATCTATATGCTGTTCACAAATTAGACATCTTGGCAAAAGATCTGAAAATATAGCTGTGCATATATAAATCAAAATAACCCTACTCTGTAAAGGCCAAAGGCATAAGACCTTCCTTTTCAGACCTTTCCTTTCAAAGAAAAAGAAGCCTTCGGAATTGGTCCAACATCTGCAAATATTTAAGGAAGAAGCAGATTAATATTGTGTTGTATAGATATTTACTCAAGATTTACTTTTTGTAACTTGAACAAGAAGAAAGGCAATATTAGACAAAGTTAAAAAAAAGAGCTTTAGTAAGCAATAATTTGGGGGCAAAGCAAAGAGGCATTGCAGGTGAACATATGGGAGAAGACATGGAAAAGTACCCAAAAGAACAAAAGATTGTATGCAGACCACGGTCTCCTTACCCCAGGAAAGAATGGCATGCATAAAATGATTCTCTACTGGACACATGCTGCAAGATGCAGAACTAGCAAATAAAGGTTGGGGAAGCATTAATATTGCCACCCACGTCCACAACAGTCTCTCAGTCAAAGCTACAAATGCAGTGCTATACGATGTGCCAAAGCAACTCAAGAGCTATACTGAATTGCAGATCTGAGGAAGAAGTATGTCAGGTTGAAATATTTACAATATTGCAAGGGATACAAAATTTAAGATCACATCACACATTGTCAGATCCCCAAATGTGTATCTGCCATTCTTTCCAGGGGGAAAAGAGGGGGAATGGTTTTCCTGTAACTTTCCACTGCCTGGTACAGGGGGGAAAGGACACTATAAATCCTATTAGCATAACTTTCTATTTCTTAC
>JANHFL010002507.1:397838-413066 GCA_032468155.1 Oxyrhabdium leporinum | reverse complement strand
GGCTGGGGGGGGGGGCGGAGTGGGGGGGTGTGGGCGGAGAGGGGTAGGGCCAGCCAGAAGTGGGATTTGGGGGTTCACCAAACTCCACAGAGTCTTAGTAAGGGGTTCGCCCAAACCCCCATGAACCCCCAGCAGCTCACCCCTGTATTCATCTGCTTTTTAGCTTTTCAGACCCTGATAAAACTCCCTAAATCTGTCATTTTCCTGCACAAAGAAGGAAGCAGAAATAATTTTTTAGATCAAGAAAGTTGAGGACCTGGTTGGTATGTATTGCAGAAAGTATCTCCAAAACTAAGCAACCTGGTGACAGATGAGACATATGATGAAGCATAAAGAGGAAGGGGTATTCAGAGTCCCCTTGCTATGTCTTGCTACACAGACAATGTTGGGTCACACAGGAAAAGAACCCAGAGACTCTCCCAATTGCTGCCCTGAAAGTACCCTGAGTTAAAGTTTATGTCATCACGCTTTTCTGTCAACTCAGAAACAGAAGGAATGTGCATTAACACTACTAGGAGAAACTGCCCTATATCTCTCATCAAAGTTAGAAACTGCTGAGTTGAGTGATTGCAAAATGTTTAGATGAGATGCTGGCAGCTAAAGAAGTTTCTCTTTCGGATAAATAGCAGCTAAATAGCAGGTTTTTATTGGTACCTTAGTCCAAGTGGAGCAATACTACCCCCCTTTTCCTTTATATGTATTGGCATTATCTCTAGCAATTAAATTTAAGAGACAATGTTATCTTCATGTAGAATCTCCCATGTTGTTTTTTTTAATGACATCTGCTGGCCAGAGAAGGCAACTTTGTAACATTTTTTTGTTTACTATTCCTCCTAAAACTGAGTTGTTATTTCTAAATTTCACTGCCATTCTCCTTTACAGTTTCTTCTATTGTGATAGTTATGCTTCATGCACTGATTAGTGTAAAATAACTTTGATAACGATAATCCTAAATGAAGTTTTGACATTTTTGCTCATCAACTGTTATTAGGAGTTACAAATTTATTTTGCTGCTTTGTGTTTTTGGTACCCTGGCCAGGCAGCCTTGACAGCTTCAGTTCAATGAACAGGTCATAGGAATTTTAATCTAAGGATGTGGGTTTGAAGTTCTTACTTCTGTATAGATGCATCAAGTATATTGTGGGTGTTTCCTTACTTAAAACAAAAGGGAACTTATTTTCTCCCTTGGATTTTAAGGAAAGCTATGGGAATTGGATAAGATACGAACAAGGTCTATTCCCAAATGACAGTTAAAAATGAGAGAGGAGCCACTTGCTGCTGACGCATTTGCCAATCTGACAATGGGACTTTTGATTTCATATATTAACATGTAACTCTTCTTGAGCTTTCCTTTCATCTTGTGACAGAGGTAGGACTAAATCCAAATTACTAGAGCAAGCTCATAACTCTTTTTCTTGGGCTTGTCCAAAATCAAATATTAAAGATCGCAATTATGTAGGAACTTATTTATTATATTGTTATTCTGTCTTTCTTTATTACCTTGCAAGTAACTAAAGGCAGAGAACATGTACAGTACCCCTTCCTATTTTCACCATAACACTGCGAGGTAGATTGGACTGAGAGAGAAAGTGACTGTCTCAAAGTCATCCAGCTGGTGAATGATGACATTGCTAAAATTATACTGCATATGTATAATTACACTGGTTTTAGAAACAGTCAGAAACAGTAGATAGGATCCAAGCAAGTATATATGGCTCTTTCCTGACCCATGCTGGTTTGGACAGATACCAAGCTAGTATAATTATAGGAGATGCAAGATAATTTTAGCAATTTTACATAATTTTGTGTGTTTAGCTTTCAAACATTTAAAGAAAATGTTACATTAATATTTGGTCTGGTGTTTCTGACATGATGCCCTGAGGCAGGGGTCTCCAATCCCCGGTTCGTGGATTTGTCCTGGTTCATGGCATGTCACAAACCGTTCCGTGCAAACAAGTGAAGTCCCATTCACGGGATGCAGGTAGCACGTGAAACCACACACCCTCTGATCTGCAAAAAAACCTTTCTCCACAGAACCAGTCCCTGGTGCCCAAAAGGTTGAGGGCCATTGCCCTGAGGTATCAACATGCATTTACAAACCTCCATTGAAATCGCTAGGGTTCCTGCCTAGTTTAGCTTTTTAAAAATTCCCACTTAATACATTAAATGGGAAGCTAATTACAGAGCAAAGGAACAATGTCCACATTGTCTGGGTTCCATCTCTGCCCCATAGGTATTCTAAGAAATCCAAAATGAGGAATTGCAGTCTATCATACTTCCTTACTTAGAACCAGAACTGCTCCCCAAAAGTAAACTGATGTGTAGTAAGCAGCATCCCCATCTGTCTGCCTTCCAGTAAGTGAGTGCTTTGTGACTGCCATGTACAAGATGGCAGTCATAATCTGTGAGCAATCTTACAACGCTATAATAAATTTAGGGATGCTCACTGACCCTGAAGGGTTGTGAACTTCAGCTTCAGGTTTGAAGATGTATGCCTGTTTTTTTCTCCTACAGCTAGTTCTCATACTTGGCATTATTCTGAACTTTAAAAAAAACACTCTAACTTCTGCACTTGTGGGAGTACACACAATAAAGACAGAGCAAAAGGTAACAATAGATTACCAGAGACAGAGAAAAAAAGACTGGAAAAAAAGAAGGGAGAGCCAAGCCTATGGAAAAGATAGATGTGTGGACCTAAGTTGAAATGTTTCTGATACAACTCCTTTTTTGATCTCCTCCCGCACGATTATACTAATCTTCAATTCAAGATTCCCCCTCCCCCACACTTTAACTGAGAATTACATCTTTTCCAAAAATATTTTTGGGATAACTGAAGAACTTCATCAGCATTTATAAACATTATATTGTGTTTTTGAAAATATTTTCGGAAGACAGATTAAAATAAAAAGTATCCTGGAATTATATATATTTTAAAATGTTTATCTTATTCCAAAGAGTTTATCAGTGTCTTTATTTATCTTATTCATATTCAATGTAATTGTTTGGGTCATGCGATCTTGTTTTGCGACCTTTCGACAAGCAGTCAATGGGGAAGCCATATTCACTTAACAACTGTATTAGTAACTTAGTAACTTCAGTGATTCACTTAACAACTTTGCAAGAAAGTTCATAAAATGGGGCAAAGTTCACTTCACAAATGTCTCACTTAGCAACAGAAATTTTGGACTAAAATGTGGTCATAGGTCGAGGACTACCTGCATTTGAAAATTTTATTGTAACATCCCAAATTGAAATCAAGGATTAAAGAGCAATGTTGTGTGAGAATAAAACAGGAGATTCTCATTCCAAACCATTAAGGAATCAATAGGAACAAATTTCTTTAATGTGCCTGGATGACTATTTCCAGGCTTTCAATTGCTTCCCACCAATTAATTAAATTCAAAATAAAAACCATGAAAAACCATCAACATAACTGAAGCTGTGTAAAATGAAAAATAAATTAAATCCACGAACAACGTATTTTAAAAAACTAAATTTAACATTAAAGTATTTTCAGCAAAGGTTACTGTTTGTACTTGAGCATTTTGTATTGTCCTGCTTGTAGTTCTGCAGCTACAGTTTATAAAATATTTTTTGTCACTGACTGTCTTGCTTGGAAGCACCATCATCTTCAAAGTCAACCTGTAATGGAACATCTCTAAACAAGTTCAGAGAACACCAAGAACTCCACTGTTCAGATTTGGCATTTTTAATCCACTCATTTTTATTACAATAATCTTATTTAATTGCTTTTATTGCTTTCAATTTGCTTTCATTTTAGGAAAGTGGGGTTTGACCAGTTTTAATAAATGGGTTAGTGAAGATTGATCTGACTCAAAACGAACTTTAAAAACATTTTTTTTCATCCACATAGAATACAAACGGAGTAGGACAAACTTTTTTTTAATGAAGTATACGAAATTTAGAATGTTAATTTTACAGCTAAATTAATGATGTGGATTTCTCTACTGATTCCTAGGCGCAGCTCCTATAAAAAGCGTATAAGAAAGACAAAAACGGCTCCTCCTCGAACCGTTGCCCACTCGCCCCGCTTTTAGTCGTAGCGGCCTGACGTCAACCATAGAAATGAAAGGACCGCCCTCCGACGCGGCGCTGTCCCGCCTCATTTCTGGGCTTGGAACATGGCCGCCCTAGCAACGCCGGCGCTTGAGGGGTGGACCAGGTACCAACAGGTAATTTCGCCCACCTCTGCTTCGCTACTAAAGCCTTCCTCCCCAGTTGCACAACGGGAGGCGGGGGATCGTGACTTGGCTGGATATATCGAGCTGAGATCAAACTCCCCACCCCATCCGGTCCCTCCTTAAGTTACCCGATTCGGACGTTAGCTGAGCTACAATTCCTGGAATGCTGGCAGTTATCTTTTGCCGCCTCTGGAAGGCTCCAAGCAGGAGAAGTCTTATGCTAGAAGATCAATATTTTGATTTACCTGGACAGTTAGGCATGTTAGCAGAAATGCCCGCTGCCACACAGGCTATGGCCGATTTCTTCCGAGGTATGACATGGCATGGCATGGAGAATGAAACCTGGTCCTTTTAAAGGGAGCGGAGGAGAGCCTGTTCCTAACTGAATCGGATCAGTAGTTGAAGTCCTGTATAGGAGAAAAGAGAGCGGGATAAGCCCCATACATTCGAACTTGCAGAATCAAAAATCATTCTACAAATTTCTGCAGTTATGAAACCATAGTTCGCTATGAAAAGTTGCTATCCCTTCAACCGGTGATCTGAAGCTGAAAGCTTTGCCTCTAAATATTAAAGTTAAAGATCTGTCCAGCATTATCAAATGCTTTTGGTATCTTGTGCCTCTCTATACTTCATATTTATGTGCGTGATGGATGCTTGCTTCCCCCTCAAACCGCCCCCCTTGCAACAGTCAGGAGGCAGAAGCTACTTTTTTCCCCAGGCAGTAAAGCTGGGATGCTCTGTCATATTTTCTTCTGAAGGCTGCATTTGCCTCCTGCTCTCAACTGCCAGGGCCCTCTGTCATTTGCTGTTGCTCCAATTCCAGACACTTTGGGAAATATTGCTGTCCAGCTAGGCAAAATGCATGTCAAGGAAATCCGGATAAATGGGAAGAGTAATTGGATGTATGATATATCTGTCTTTTAGATAAACTCTGTAAATCATGGAATTCTTTGTACTGTTTAATTGCAGAGAAAATATTATTACTGTCTTCCTATTGTGCAAATGGAGCGTCCTTTTGGCTAAATACCCTCCATCCCCCCGAATATTCCCTGGTTTCCGGGGTGGGTGGGGGATTCTCAATTTTCTGCTGCTTTACTGTCAAATTCAACATTCAAGTATTCAGTGTCCTTTTCCGTAGAATTTTGAAGCTTGTTAAGGTAATAAAATATCAAAACATTTTAGCTTTGAAGGGGCCCTGCAGAATTGCCTTTACCATTTTATCATGTTATTAAAATGAACAACATTAAAATGAGGTTTGAAGTAGTTTTAGGTCTAAATTGAGCTTTCCCCTGTCTTTATGTTTTAAACACTCTTTAGTGAAAATATACTACTATATTTGATTATAATGATTTTTAAAATTGTGTTTTGCATAGAATGGCAGCTGTTTTAGTGCTCCAGATGCTCTTCAACATTTTCAGAGTTGGAAGACCAAAACTGATCAAGTTAAGAAAATTGAATTTATAAGAACAGGCAATAAACTAAAAAATCAGTAAGTTTAAATTCTGTAATGGTATAACTTCTCTAAAACAAGGCATAGGAATAAAGCAAAAATAAAATATTTTGAAAATGGTCAGGTATTGTAGGAAAGAGAAAATGTTTGAAATTTGTTTATGTTTTTATTCAATGTAAGTAACTATAGCAACCTTTAAGGTAGCTTGTATAGTTTCACAAAATTTATTTTCATAATTTGTCCTCCTTGTGGTTCAAAAGGTATCTACTATTGGATCCATACATCTGCAAAGAAAGTGGAGTATAGACTTGCAGAGATTGTTTTCCATTGGTGTACCTATGGCCTGGAATAGTTTTCCCTTGGAAGTGTGATCAGTTTTATATGCTATTAAAAACTGCTATTTTGCTTATTTATTTAAATAATGTATTTGGCCATCCATCTCATAGCAGCCAATTGTTGGGGTATAGAAGTCTTCAGTCTGTATGCTTTGGGGAGAGGAGTGAGTTGATTGAATTTATTACATTTTATTTTTGGTTTGATATATGAAACCTTGGACATTTTATCATTTTCAAAGATGTATTGTAAACTGCCTTTGATTGTAGCCTGAATAAATCTAATGAATTAATAATTCATTTTACTTTTAAGGAACAATATTTTTTATCCTAAATTTAATTTTGAATAATTCTCTCCTTTCTGGAAAATGATATCCTTATGGCTATTGCTTGTTTACATGGTTTGAATTTACATTGAATTTATTTTGAAATTACATTCACAAATATTTTATTAGGATTACTCTGTGGATTATTGGATTTATGATGCTTAAATGTCACAGGCACCTTCTTTATGTGCTATACTTTGGGGATGAAAGATTTTATTTCAACTACTATTTTTATGAGGCCAATCCTGTTCACATCTAATTTGCCTGTAAACGACGGGGTGTTTTATATCATATAAAAATGATGTGGTTGCAGGCTATTTTTTAATTTACTTACTGGTATATATTAATATACAAATTGGATTTACTGACCATTAAAATACTTACTTAATATGCTTTGTTTGAATGCTTTGTTTGAAAGAGAGCCTGGTGTGACACCAGGCTAGAAGGCCTGGAAGAAAAAAACGGAAAATCGGGAAAAAACAGGGGTTTTTTTCTGCTTTTTTCTAAACGGTTTTGGGGAAAAAAACAGGGAGGGAGATGGAAAAAAATGGAAAATTGTTTTTTTCCCAATTTTTCCATTTTTTTTCTAGGCGTTCCAATCAGACATGAGAGCCAGTTGGGTGACTTTGGGCCAATCAATCTCTCAGCTCACAAAATCAAGCTCTAGCATCAAACCAATCTGATACTAGTATGTATCCTGTCCCTTGTCATATATGTACTTCAACAAATCTTGTTCCTTTTCCTAGACTTGTGAACCTTGAAAAGGATAAGAATGTTCTTTTCAATAAGAAGAGTGATTTTAGGATGGAATATTGCATACTGGAAGAACTCGAACACAAATTTACTAAAAACCGGAAAACAGAAAGTAAAATGTTATTTTATATATTTATATTTATTCATTAACTGTTTTGAAAAAGAGGGGGAGGGTGGGGCTGACATCGCAGCAATACCACGTGTCTCACAGGTTCTCTGTGAGATTGCCGAATCCAGGTTGCCGGGGTGTGTGTGTCCAAAATGGATCTAAATCGGCTTATAGAGGCACTGAATGTAAAGAGCACAGTCTGTCGATCACGGGGAGCCCGCAATCTCCCTGAGTGATCCAGACAAGGCTCTTGAACCTGTCAGCTGGAAGGCGGCCATAGCGATCCACTCCATTGCTGGGGACAGCCACCAAGAGAAGAAGGAAAGAAAAGACGGTGTGATCGATCTGGGTGGGGGAGACTTTTATTCTGAAATTTTAAAATCAATAAAAGGAACTATTTTGAAAAATACTGAAAATATCTTCTTGATTCATTATGTTATGTAAACAACAGATCAGGTTTAAGGTTTTCATAGTGTGCTTCTCTGCAGTTTCTATGATGATTAGCGGACCTTCAGAACAGTATCTCATTATTTCAGATTAGGAAATCTTCATTGATTAAAACAATGGATTTCCTGTTGGGAGTTATACAATATTAGCAAACAGAGCAGAATACCTCAAAGTAATTATATAATAGTGGAATAAGAGTTTTACTTTGCCATGGCCAGACTATCCATTGCCGCTGCAGAGAAAATAGCAGTTTTGGAAGATATCTTACTTTTTTCATTCATTGCCAAATCAAGGACCTTCATATAGAAAGAGATACCGGGGTGAGAGGGGTGAGAGGTTTGTTGGAGTGACATTTGAATAAAGAAAAGTTGACTGACTGTATGTAAGATAATGCATGTTATGACTTACAAAAATTGTCTAGCAAATTCTTAATATCTCAAAATTTCTTGCTTTATTTCTTAATGTTTATTTTAAGAATTGTAGAGAACAGTATTTTAGGCATTTGTGCATTTTTATGATACTTGACCGTGAAGGAATTTAAAGTTATAAGAGGGTAACATAATTTTCTAGTTGAAAAATACTAATAAGATGTGTTTCGGGTTTTTTTCATAGAAGCAAAAATACAGCAAAAACTGACTAGAATCCATAGTGCTGTTAAGGGACTTCAGCGACAGCTAAAAGATGTGAAACCAACTCCAGAATGTAAGCAGCTAATAATGTTTTAGTTATACAAGGAAAATTGCTAAAAAATAGTTTGAATAATTGTGCTATAAATTATCTGTATTTTAGCAATAGTACTTTTCAATTTCCAAATTATAAAATTGATTTTTTTTTTATTTCACATTTCTGCTAGTTGCAAGGTAACTTTCACACTTTATAATTTTCTGTTCACTTGCTAAGGAACATGTTGAAATTATTATTATCTGTTCACAAAAATATGAAGTCACAGCTGCCACTCCTTTGGTCTTATATACATACTGAGTTCTTCCCAAGAACTTAGGATATTGTAAGATATCAGTGTAGTATTTGTGTGGATCCAAGCTGTGTGACCTTTTGCAATTGACTAATAGAAATTTTGCCAATATGCAAATTTTATAAATACTTCCCAAGGTTTTTTGGTGTGTCACCCTGGGACCATTATGGCTAGTTTATGCCATAACCTTCCAACTTTGATTTTCATTATCATGGTTCGTTGCAGTTAGCCAGATTTTCAGACGGGATTTGACATTTTTATCCACCTACTGTTTACACAACAGTGTAAAATCACATGTGTCAGGTTTTTTTAGTTGCTATCGGCTTTCATATGCATAACTATTATTGTTTTATTTCACTTTAAAAAAAATAAAATTGCTCAACTCAAGGCAATGTACATACATACCTCTTGCCTCCTATTTTCTCCACAACCAAATGGGAGTGGAACTGGGCTGAGAGAGGAGGACTGCCCCGAAGTCATTCAGCCAGTTTTCATGTCCAAAGGATACTTAGAACTTAGTTTCCTGGTTTCTAAGCCAGAAACTTAACCACAACACCAAACACGCTTTCTTAAACTTATAAAATGCAAATAACAGAAAAAAATTCTAAAGGACAACGTTGTTGTCAACTTAGATATTTGCATATCTACATATGCAGTGAGTATTGTGACTTTATATTAATATCAGAATAGCTGCAATTACTCCTTTACCTGTGATCAAATCAAACTGACTAGATACAAAATGGAATAAGACTCCTTCAGCTTGAATTGTTGCATAAAAGAGGGAATTCTAGCAAAGGAAGGTTTACGAGATGTCTCTACTGCGAAAGTTCTCTTTTCTATCTCACTGTTGAACATATAAGAAGTTTATCAAATTTTAAAATCTTATTATTCTAGATCAGGGATGTCAAACTCATGGCCTGCGGGCTGGATGCGTCACACGCTGGTCATGCCCACCTCCGTTTTAGTGAAGGGGAAAAAAGTCACGATACATCACGTGATGATGTGACACCGCAAATTTGACACCCCTGTTCTAGATCAAGAACATTTAATTGTAACTTGATTTTGTTAATTTATTTTCTGTTTATGCTTCTGTTCTTGACACAGACCTTTTGGGAAGTGAATAGCACAGTTGCATATATCAAATCTCCTTTCTTTTTTATTATATTTTTACTTTTAAATTAGATTATTTAAGATACACTACCTTTCTATACTTTGTGATACATTTGAACTTCTCAGTTTTGATATGCAAACATTATCTCCTCTCTCTTTTGTAGTTGTTGACAAGCTTAGAGAAATGATGGAAGAAGCTGAAACAGCAATAAGTTCTTTTAAAGAAGAACAGCGACAAATGTATTCATGTTTTTTTAAATTAAAATATGTATATATTGGGTTTTGTTACCTTAAGTTAATTAATAGGAAAATTTAAAATGTTAAGCAGGAAGCATTCATATAATGTTGAAAAAGTTAATAAAAATGAAAGAATACAAAAAGATACAAATCTAACTTTATTAAAACAGTTTTCCAGTAAATTAGCATTTCTGCATAAATAAGCTCTTTGATAGTGTTAGAAAAAGCCATAGAAGTAACTACAAATGGTGTGTAGAAAGTAAATTCTAAATTTGCAGACATCATGTCTTGTAGCAATTTTTAATCTACCCTGACTCTTAGTATTTGATATAATATCAATACTTTAAATATTCAGTTTATTCTCAAAAGCTAAATGTGTTTATGTAACAAAGGTATATTTAATAATATTGTATATGTTATAACCCATAAAACAGTAAAGTGCATTTTAAAGGCATGAAATATTCTCTTTTACCATTTTTATAAAAATCAAGGATTAAATTCCCTGTTGGCCACTAGATTTTTTTAATGTTTCAAATTCTAAATTTTCATGAGTGTTCCATTTAAATAAAAATTCAGCATATAAATTAAATAATAAAATTAAAATGTATGGCTGGATTGCAGAATAAAGCAGCATCTTCATGGCTATTTCCAAAAGTCCACATCAGACATAGGGAGCAGTGGAGGATGATATTCTTTTTTCTTCCTCTTCCAATTTTTTTTTAATTTCAGGAAAGAAAATTCTGTTCTCAAGTTAAGTAGAAAGAGGGAAGTCAAGGCTAACAATGCCTATAGAAGACATTCTCTGACACATAATGTGCTTTTTAGCTGATCAAGCAGTTCATCCAGAAATGTTTAACATTCTTTTTGTTATGAGCTTGTCTGGTGGCCATGATCAAACTACTTTTCTTTCAGTCTACTTATATAATAAGGAAGGGACAATAATTTTGACCAATTTGTGCTATTGCTATAAAATTGTGTGTATGTTTGTGTGTGTGTGTGTGTAGGAATGTAAAAGAAAAGCCTTTAATGTGCTGAAGCGTGCTATATTATTTTTATCTTTGATTTATATTTCTATTGTATAAAAAATAGTGAATTAAAAGTTAATCCAAATGTCGTAATTTTAGATACATATTTTACTTTGTGTTTAATTATATAAGGCAATACAGTATTTGGCCTTTGTAAGAATAATATTTACATTTTATTATATCTTTATGATTTAAAGATCTCTGAAGAAAATTTCTGAGGTTTGCTACTAGTGTCAGGATTTAAAGATTTGTTCTAAATATATACATCCAAAACCCCATTTGGATTTTCTGAGTGCCATGTGGTATGAGCAGCAAAATGATATCACATTACACTGCTTTTGTATATTTGTTCAGTTGTACAACTTTTTGCAAGCTGCATGTTCATGAAACTTAGGCACAGATTTAGTCATATTATTTTTTATTCTATGTTAGATTATTTCTTTATATTTTTAAATTTTTTAGTTATGATGAACTTCTAAGAGAGGAGAATGCTGCTACAAACGAGATCAGTGCCTTAGAAAGAAAAATCGAGATGTGGGCTGTAGGAACTTCAGCTACAAGAATTTTCAAGCAGTGTGTATTTCCAGTACATAAGGAAGTCCAAAATCAATTTCCTGAAGAAGTAATTGAGCTTGAAAGATTTCTTCAGCAAACTGGAGGAAGGCAAGGAGGTTGGGATGAATGTGATCATCAAATCTTCCTAAAAATTTGGAGAAAAAATAAAGGAAAACCATCATACATCACTGAAACCCTCGAATATCTCCCTGATAGAACAAAGGAAGACATTCAATCACATGAGAAATGGCATGAAGAATTTCTAATTTTAGAGTCACAGAAAAAGGAGGTGAGAGAATTTTGCCGGTTCATTTGTCCATAAATTTAATACTGCCAATGAATATTAGAACTGATTATGCAATTATTTTTTTCTTAACCAATAGTTGTTTATTTAAGTTAGCATGTAAATGCCTTCCATTTTCATCAATATTCCCTTACCTGGCACCCTCTAGATGTGGTAGAATTATACTTTCAATTGTTATGCTGGGAATTGGATTTAGGAAGAATGTTTATATGATGTAGTAAATATAGGTGATAATGTTCAGTGCTTGGCAACTGGTTTATATTTATGATGGTTGCAGTATTCTGGGGTTATGTGATCATCTTTTGCGACCTTGTAATAAGCAAAGTCAATGGGGAAGCCAGATTCACTAACATAAAGTTTGGGCTCAATTGTGTTTGTAACTCGACTACCTGTAGTTGGGAAATATAAATTGTTCTGCTTTGGGTTCTATATTGGGCTACATTCCTTCATTCTCTTTCTGTCTCTTTTTATTATTCTATGTCCCTTTTAAAAAAAATTCTTACAGCCTATAATTCCCCCACCAACAAACATTCACCTAGTTGTTCATTGTTTCTCTGTTCTCTAGGTTTGGTGATAGTCATAAAGACTGGAATTTATGCAACTTTAATCAGAATGTATAATTCTGTATTTAAGACTCACACCTAACAAGGCTATGGAAATCTGTTCCATTGAAATGTGAAAGCATTCAATAGTCTAATAAAGTTTAGCTATTATTTCCTAATCATAATAAGGTAGTCCTCGACTTATGACTAATAGTTATAAGATCAGAAAAGCCCTGGTAGATCATCCCCAAACCCATCCTAGTATAGTAATTTGTTTCTCACAGTTGTCAAACAGACTTTTAACATCTCTTCAGAAGCATGAAGATATCTATTGTACATCTTAGGTCCTATTTTCCTTCAGAGGATTAGAAATGGCATGATCAATTTATTTATTTATGAATTGTTTTATTCACTTTATTGTAATCCTCTAGGCCATTCAAAAATGGAAGATGAAGAAACAAGAAAAGGGTAAAATCTTAGCCCAGAAAGAGAATCCTGAGGAAGTGCCTGCTGATATTCAACGTGAGCGTGAAGAAGCTCAGAAGCAGAAAACTGAAGAGGAAAGGAAAAAACAATTAGCAGAGCTTGAAGCATGGAAGAAAGACAAAGCACTTGCAACTGCAGCAAAACAGGAAGCTCAGTTAAAAGAGGAAGAAGAGAAGGAGAAAAAAAGGCAGAGAGAACGTCAGCGGCAACTTCAAATGAAGTTACTGTTGGAAGATTATAGTAGAGAGAAAAAGGAACAAGAAGGGTTGCTGAGACTTGAAAAAGAAAAAAGAGAGGAAGCTGAAAGGGAAGAGAAGAAAAGAACTGCAGCAGAAGAAATTGTTAAATTCCAAGAACGAGTGAGTAATCTTGTTTATCTCTTCCATATTTATTTCAGGTTCCTCTGTATTTTCATATGAGAAGGACAATTCGCTATCACTGTATGAAGCTTCTTGGTGATGAACATTGAAATTCAATTGATTTGTCTCATCTGGATACAATTGCTTCCATTAAAAATGGCAAATCTTAAGAATTATTTATAAAAGAATTATTCATATAGGTTTATAATAACTATTTGATTGGGGAAATCAAGAATTGAACTGACGAAGCGGTAATTATGAAAAACAAATGCATGTAGCAGTTGTCTCCCCAGTATTTCCTGAAAGCAAAAGAAGGATCTTCTACATGCTGTTATCAAAGAATATACTATATTAAGTTTGAAAATGTCAGAATAGACTGCAGTTTATTTATCCATAAGAGTGGTCTTTGCCAATTCTGAAGAACTCTGGGTAAAATACAAAATATTACAAAATAACAAAATAGCATATATATCATGATGATACAACAATAACAATAAAAACTAATCATCTCACTACTGAGAACAGTATACAAGCAACCTCTAAAGGTGTTCTGAAAGAACAATTCTTTACTCTTCTTCAGAAGGCCATAAGGAGAGCAGCCAACCTCCCTACAGGGAACAAGCTATATCGAAGGATGTATTACCTTTACCAATTACCTTTGGTTTCTTACCTTCAAGGGGTTTAGAAACATATTTCTTAAGTCCTTATAAGGCAAAAATGTGGTCCTTTATTTGCTTTACTTCCTAATTGAATTTCATATTTAGACCCCTTGTATTTTTAATCAAATGCCTACATCTCAAATATCTTATTTATTGACCATGTCTGACTTGTACTTTTAGACAGATATTAGCCTATTCACTAATATCACATCCCAGTATTAGCATTAGCAAAGACTATAATGAGGTTATTGTTAATATATTCCAGTTGCTTTCAGTTTTTATCAAGCACTTACTTTAAATTTGGACTTGAAAAAAAATCCAGTTTAAAAAATAAAAAATCCATTAACCAATATTTGATCTTTATATCTCCCTGCCTGCAGAAAGGTCTCCAAAGCAGGTTTTTCCAACTCTTGGGCATCCCTGTGTTCTATGAGGATGAAGGTTATAGGCAGTCCTGTTTAGTGATCACAGTTGGGACTGACAATTTAGCTGTTAAAGCAACAAACTATTTTATATATAAGTTTTATTATTTATTTTATGTATTCAATTTATGTGGTGGTCTATCTCAAATAAGATTTCTTGGTGGGAGGGAAGGGGAGAGAGAGTGAGAGTGTGTGCAATATTTCATTTATTTTGTTCAGGATCTGCATAAACTTGAGCTGAAGTTTCTAGAAAAGCAGGCAAAGGAAGGTGAAAAGATTGAAAAAGAAAAAAGATTGTCTAAGCTGAGAAAGAAGGTAAGAATTTAATATGTTATATATCTCAGTCCCATGTACATTTCTCAGAAGTGTATCTCTGACTTCAAAGAACTTTGGCATTTAAAAATTATCACATATGATATTAGTTTCTTATTGAAATGTCATTATATAACATCCTGAAACTGGAATTTAGTCGCCCATATGGAAGCAAGGGGAGAAGTTGTGAATAGGTTAGAATGAAGGAAAATGGAAAAGAAATTGAGTTGAGAGTAACTAAATTAGGTGTGCAAACTGCATAATTTCATTTTAAAAATAAAATGGGATTTTATCTAATTGCCTTCTCTTCTCTAGAAATTAAATTTAAATTAAAACTAGAGATGATGAATCAACAGTACTTTCTAATGGATTTATTTGGTGTTTCTTCTAAGTGTTTTAGGATTGTTGTTAATATATTCCAGTTGCTTTCAGTTTTTATCAAGCACTTACTTTAAATTTGGACTTGGAAAAAAAATCCAGTTTAAAAATTTTAAAATCCATTAACCAATATTTGATCTTTATATCTCCCTACCTGCAGAAAGGTCTCCAAAGCAGGTTTTTGCAACTGTTGGGCATCCCTGTGTTCTATGAGAATGAAGGTTATAGGTAGCCCTGTTTAGTGATC
>JANHFL010002507.1:376322-397738 GCA_032468155.1 Oxyrhabdium leporinum | reverse complement strand
CCGCCCACCTGCCGGCCCGCCCCCTTCAGCCTCTGCCTCCTTGCAGCAAACAGCAAACAGCCTGGTCAGCTTCAGCACAGCCTGATTTAGCATGAGCAGCTGATTGGCAATTGGATTGGCCTCCTGGAATACTGTGGATCAGCTGTTCCAGGCTGCAGGGATCGCCGCTGCCCATCGCCGCCACCATCGCCCATTGCCGTCGCTGCCTCCGCGCACCTCATTTTCAGCCTCTGCGCATCCCGTTTTTGGCCTCTCTACGCCCCATTTTCAATCCCTGGAACGGGCCAAAAACGGGATGCACAGAGGCTGAAAATGGAGCACGTGGAGCGGCGGTGATGGGCGGTGGCGATCCCTGCAGCCTGGAACAGCTGATCGGCTGTATTCCGGGAGGCTGATACAACCGCCAATCAGTTGCTCATGCTAAATTAGGCTGTGCTGAAGCTGACCAGGCTTTTTGCTGTTTGCTGCAAGGAGGCAAATTTCTGGGAGACAGAGGCAGATTTTTTTTTTCTTGTTTTCCTCCCCAAAAGTTAGGTGCGTCTTATGGTCTGGAGCGTTTTATAGTGCAAAAATATGGTAATTAGTAAGCCCCATGGAATTCAGTAAAATTACTGTGTGCAAAATTGTTTTCAATTGAACTTTAAATATTAAATAATATGTGAAATGTATATTTTTTTAATTAAATTTTAATTATTAGTAATAGCAATGGAAACATAGCATCTAATCATGATCCATAGGTTGATAATTCTAAAATGTTGGAATAATAATCTTGGTGGATTGAAATTTAATTTTTGTATTTCTAGAGGTCTTGGTTCCATCAGGTTTGGTACCCTCTAATTATTTTCTGGTCCCATTTGACTTTTTTTTTGTTAGTAGTAACCACTCTTTTGATTTGTATCTTTGTTCTAAGCATTCAACAAGAATCAGATGCATAATTGCTGGGTCTGTAATCCAAACTAATAGTATTTTGGGGTCTGCAATAATGAAAATACAGTGCTATTTAAGTTTACTTCTTACTCTTTATTGTTTAATTCATTTGTATTTGCAATTGCCTTCAATTATTTTTTCTGTATTTTCACTATTAACAGGTTCACATTAATGTAACTCGGGATCCATGCAGGTTATTCAGACCTACAAAAGTTTGGGAAGAACGAACAAAAGAAATTGGACCTGTAGGTACAGGGCCAGTGTTGTATATTCCTCATAGGTGAGAAAATTGAAATATTTTATATGATTAATGTACATCTTAAATTAAATTACCTTATGTTTAAATATTTATATGATTAATTTACTTTTATATGATTAATGTATTTGCAAGATACTAATCTATTTTTACATTGATAGGGCTGTCCCAAGCTGGCGACAGGGATTATAACTGGACATCTGCAAATAATTTATTTGAGGATAATATACAACATAATGTATTGTTACATTAGTTTGTATTCTATATGAAAAATGTTGTACATATGCATATAAATGTTATGTTAAATAAAAATCAAGTATATATTGTTTCATTGTGTAATGTACTTGTAAAAGCTTTTTTTAAATATTTTTTTCTCTAAAACCTGGATTTAGCAAGTAACCTCTTTCTGTAAAGCTCAGAAAAAGGTGAATGTATTGCTTTCTACATACTTTCACTATTATTTTCAACCCAGAAATAAACAGAAAAAATAAAACATGTTTTTCTTTACTTTACTTAGTAGATTGATTACATAGTGTATCTCAGATTAATTTAAGAAGGTAAGCAGATAATATCTTCAATGTTCCTAAATGATAAGAAAAAATAAGCTCTTGTTATAGAGAAATAAATTGTTTTTTAATCACCATCCTTCAAAACTAATAATTTTTACAAACAAATAACATATTTAAAAACCCTAGAGGAACACAGTATTATTTTCTTTCTGCATAGTCTGCCAAACAATTGAAAATGGTTCAAAGTAAGCTTGTCTATGATTGTTGTGCAACTTAAAATTTATTTTAAATGTTTTACAAAAAACATAAAAACTAAAAAGAAAAAGCAGAAAAAAGAGAGAAAAGGAAAAAAGTAAAACGTGCCAAAAGGGAAAGAAATAGAAACTTGATTTCTTTTGCAGCAAATATACTGTCAATACAATTACAAAATTATCTCTTACTCTATGACGACAAAAGAAAGCTCACTTCCAGTCACCCATATATATATATAGATATTGTTTTCTCTCTAAGAGAATAAGTTATGGAAATTTCATCACCTGCACCAGCCATTTGTCCATTGTGGGTATTATCAAACCTTTTCACTTTGGAGCACATTGTAATCTTGCTCTAGTTATACATGAAAACAAAGTTGCATAACTTTTTTGTTTTGTTTATTCCTGAACTCCAGAAGAAAGGTTGCGTTTGGGATCTTGCAAATCCTTCTTAAATGCAATGCTAATGCTGTAAAGAATGAGTATTGTGGCATGGAAACTCCCTCTAAAAAATTATCCACGTAGAAAATTTTGTAATAATTCCTTGTTTTGCTGTCACTGTAATGCTACTGAACAAAATGTTGATTTTAATTGTACAAGGTCAGATACATTTTAGGATTTGATGGTAATTTTGGAAGTTCCCCTGTAAAAATCTAGAGGACCTGCATAAAATACAGTACAGATCCATGTTTTGCCACGCAATACCTCAATTTGAATAACCCATGCCAGCCTTTGTAGCATATAGTCTTTGAATTGTTTTATCGTGTTTTATCAATGAAAAATAAATAATTTCAGAAGGCTCTTGGGACAGAAATTACATTCTCTATATTTCTGCACATTGAAGCTTCTAAAGTTTTCAAATCTGTAATTTTTCTGGATCAAGCCATGTAAACAGATACAATCTAATTTTGCAACAATGTGAGGGATCCTTGGTGCTCTCTGAGGTTGCTCTGAAGCCGTTTCATTACCCTAACTAGGTAACATCATCAGTGCTAGTAAGAAGTGCTGTTTGCTGTCAGTTTACATTCTGGTGACTATATAAACACACAGCAAACAGCACTCCTTACCAGCACTGATGATATTACCTAGTTAGGGTAATGAAATGGCTGCCAGAAAACAAGCAAGCTCTGTTTTCAACCCTGAGCTACAAATATTCTCCTTTATTGGCAACAGTGTATGTCTGATCCCATGAGTGAGTGAGTGTGAGTGTGAGAGAGAGAGGGAGGGGGGGAGGGTTGGGTAGGGAGAGAGAGAGAGAGAGTACACACACACATACTATCAGGAAAAAGTTGCCCATTGCTACCCAATGCCACGGTGACTGTCAGGCACGAACGATCGGAGCATTTTTAAAACTGCTTTCGCTTGGCGCCAAAGCCCCTTAACCCCACCTCTTCAGGCGCAAGAGGCGGAACGAGGCCCTGTCAGCTGCCGGTTGTTGCCGTCACGGCCGCTAAAAAGGAAAAAAAAAAGGCCGGGCGCTGGGGCTGCGTCACATGACGGTGCCGCCGGTGACGGAGCTGCGTGCGAGAGTAGGAAGCGGAAGACCAACATGGCGAGCACGGTGCTGGTGGAAGATGAGGGAGGCTTTGGGGACGGGGAAAGGTTGGATTTCCTCAAGGAACGCCACGTGCGCTTCTTCCAACGCAGCCTTCAGATTTTGCCCGAACGCTATTCGTCCCTGGAGACCAGCAGGTACCCTCGGGAAAGCGGGGAAAGATGTTCGGGGTGCTTCGGGCGGGGAAGTAAACGACTTGACACCCCAGAAGCAGCCTCTGCGCGCCAAGTGCTTGGGACATCTGAGCGGTGGGCGGGTTCCCCTCCGAAGCGGGAATAATCCGCCAGGATTTGTTCTCTTCTGGCCACTCAGGGGTGTCGAGGCGGAGGGCCGGAGTGGCGCTCTGGGAGGCTTCCTTGGAGTCAATGTTTGTGGAATGGCGTTAGTCTTAATTCCTATTTAAACTTGACGGGGCGCCAAAAATCCTGCATTCTAATCCTTGACGATTGTCTGTGGCGGCTTGAAATTGAAAGCAAATGTCTGCTGAAAGACATACCCGTTTATACACACGCTTCGAAGGTTAGCTTTAATGTTGGGGTGTGCTGATCTAACAGTAACTATGTCATTGGTACTGAAACAAAATTAGATCTAGTTTCCCCCCCGTATGTTTTAGATTAAATTTAGGAGAACAGATCAAGCATACGACTTTGTTTTCAGTTATTACAGACTCATCTTAAGTTACTTTCTGTTTCATTTCATTAAACTGTTAACATTTTGCAGCTTAGCCCTGATCAGAATCCAGATGTTTTGTTATACAGTTTTCAAAACTTTTGAATGCTTGCTTCCTTGTTTGAGATGGACAGAGGTTTGAAAGCAGACAGTAACGCTTACCTGGTTTAGTTGGTATGGAACCTGCTTTGCATTCAGAAAGGCCTCACTTGAGTGTAAGATTCTCAAAAGAATTTGACACACATGTTTGAAAGTGTGAATTAAAAAGAGAAAGTGTAAAAGGTAAATAAGTCTATAGAATTTGAAATGGAAAATATAGAAAATATTCTTTGTGGATTTATTTTGTTCTTGGAGAAATTTCTGTTGGGTAAACTGCTGGTGAGTAGTACAAACGTTGCAGAGAGTATTTTTTAAAAAAACGTTACAAGTTTTTTAAAAAAAATACCCATTGAATTCAAACTTAGTTCTGAGTGGACACCTGTAAGATTGCCCTCAAGATGAGTGGTAAATTCATATTTCTAGGCTTGGAGTTGAGATCAAGATACTTGGGTATTATGTAGACTTAATGTCCAAGCCCTTAGAAAGAGAAGATGTGGGGCTTCTAAAAAAGCAGCTGGAGAATATGTCCCTTTTCATGAAATTTTCTTTTATCAATAGTTTCCTCATTTTGAAACTAATTTTCTCAATTCAGTATCTTGAAATAAAATTAATTTATTTAAACTGCAGATAATATGTCTACATTTGGGAGAAAGGGCTAAGGGTCTTCACTAATTTAAAAGTTTGTCCATTAGATGCAAGGGCTTTAACTCTAGCCCTTTGTACATTATCCTACTATTAAGCTAGGTGTTGCAGTTTCGGTAAACACATCAAAGGTAAAGGAGTTTTTATTTTCTGTGCTTCCCACATTTGATGGGAATCTTAATTCTGTTCTTGGGACTTGTACTGTATTGTTTACTCTGAATGTACTCTCTGCTTGATCTAGGGTACTTATTTAGAACTAATTCTATTAAAGGCGAGTATGCAAGGATACAATTAGAGAGGCTAAATGGTAAAATTTGAACACACATTGCAATTAAAAGTGGGTGTAGCAGGTATAATATGCTTGATGTTTTGTTTATTGCATTGTGAAACCTTGGTAGATGTTAAGCTGTATCTTTCTGTCAAAAACATTCACGGAGAGATTCTAAGATTAAATGTTCCATGCTCCAAAGTGAATAAGAAGCATGTTGTTGCAATGTGCATTCATTGCATCTCAGATTTTTCAGAAGAATTGTGGTGTAAGAATTCAGTAGCATTCTACAGTTTTTCCTAGAGCTAGTACTTAGTTATAATTTTGTAGCTAAAGTTGATGCTGTGTTTTCCCTGGAAAGGTACCCAATATTTAAATGAAATGTGGATAGTTGCAACTTATGTGTTATTTCTGAGCTCGGTTTTTGAGGCCATGAAAATAGCTTATGATTAACTCCCTATAGCTTTCCAGCAGAAACTTGAACATAGCTAGTAAGACTCCCCTAAATCATCAAATTGAACATCCCAAGCTTCTTAAGCCTGTTCTTTTAGGATACACTTCCTTGTAATTGTGGCTGTCAGAGCATCCCCATGTAATCATGTTTAGGATGCTTGGCTCCCAGCACGCAATTACAACATTACAGTGTCTTGTAGTCACATGATTTCCATTTGCAATCTTTGTCTAAATGTTAAAATTTGAACATACATTGCAATTAAAAGTGGGTGTAACAGGTATGACTGTGCTTGGTGGTGTTTTGTTTATTGCATTATGAAACCTTGGTAGATGTTAAGATATATCCTGTCAAAAGCGTTCACTGAGAGATTCTAAGATTAAATATTGCATGCTCCAAAGTGAATAAGAAGCATGTTGTTGCAATGTGCATTTACTGCATCTCAGATTTTGCAGAAAAATTATAGTGTAAGAATTTAGTAGCATTCTACATTTCTTCCTAGAATTTGAAATGGCAGATGTAAGCGAGAATTACCAGTATTTGATTTAAGGAGTTTCTGACAGGTGTAATGTGTACTGACAGGTGCTATGTATATTCTTTGTGTACACTCTGAAATAGTTTTTCCTTTGAATCTGAAGTCATATTTCATCCTAAATTTGGGCAGCCAAATAAGGGATGAAATGCATGAGTTTATTTTGCAAATAGTATAAATGTGTATTTATTTCTTAAAATTATTTTCAGTTTTTATTTAAGCAAAATTCTAATTTGGTCAATAGTCTTGACATTTGCTCAACAGAAGTTTTTTTGTACAGACTGACTGATTTCTATATAAAACTATTTTAGTTTCTATATCAATGTGGAAATTTTCTTTTCTTCCATTATGCAAATGCTAAAGTATTTATAGTATGCCTTATGATTTAATGCAGTGCTACACAATCAATTTTGCTATTTACTTTTATGTCCTAAGTGCATATAACATATATTCTTATAGATTTTTTAAGTTTCAATATAGAAAACCCTGACTTGGAAAATACTGCTCAATAATTTATTCCATTACCAGCCAGATATATATAAAGCTTTTCTAGAACATGTTTTGGTTATTCCTCCTCTTGCTCATTCTCTGAAATATTCACCTACTTTTCCTAAACTATTTATTTTATATGCAAATTTAGTAGACCTTTGAACAGTTACTGATATTTTTTAACATAGTCACGGACTCTTCAATAAAAATGATGGATTGTAGCAATCAACTGCCCATTTATTTGATCAATCCTAGTCTATGGGGCATAGAAGTCTCCAGAACCTCTGAATGTAGAGACCCATGTATCTGCCTCCCCCTTGATAGCTTATAATTATAAAATAACACATTTTAGAGAAAAATACTTGGAAACAATATCATGTTTCTGGTATTAACTCAGATACAATATAGAAATTTGTGATTTGCATAACAGTAAGAAAAGAATAAGAACAAGTCTACACAGTTGTAGAGAAGAAAGGGCCACATTTATAAAAAAAAATTGCTTGCCACAAAGGAATAGTTGGTATACCCATCAGATGTTCATCAGCTAGTGAGGTGGCACAGTGCAGCTTGTGGGAGCAGTGATACTTTGAGATCCTCAGCAGTGTGTTTTTTGGGGTGTTTTCTGACATTGCACCTGTCAGAAACTCATTAAATCAAATACTGTTAGTTCTTACTTACATCTGCCATTTCAAATTCTAGGAAGAACTGTAGAATGGAGCAGAGGTGAATTTATTAACTTCTTTAAAAATGTCAGCAGGCTGCACAAGGTTGCTTGATGGGGTATGTTATGCGGGCCTGAGGAAGAGGATAAGCTAAATTGACTTAATGTTAAGGGAAGGGGAAAATTCAGTGAAATAGAAATATCAGAAACATAGGGAAAATTGACCATGTAATGCTGGAGTCAGAGTGAGAAATGAGGGTAATGAATCTACTCATTCATCAAAGTAGAATGATATATTTGATGGTTGAATAACTACTTGCTGGGGATACTGTATGTTTCATTCAGTTTATTTTCATGTTATAACACTCAAGTTGTTTCAGTTAATTCTGAAATTGCCCTATGTGCAAATAACTATCATCTGAGTTGGAATTTATGATAGTACATTGCTATTTTTGTTTTTGTTTTGTAAATTGCTTTTCCCCCCCCAGGTTGACAGTTGCTTTTTTTGCACTTTCTGGTTTGGATATGTTGGATTCCTTAGATGTTGTGAACAAAGAGGATATAATAGAATGGATTTATTCTTTGCAAGTCCTTCCCACAGAAGACAGTGAGTGAGTTTTTAGCTTTTCTTTTATTAACATTTCATTACATATCTGTAGTGTCTACCTTTTAAAAACAGAAACCATTCTCTTGTTCATCTGAATATTAATCAGTTATGGAAACTATTTTATTTGAACTGCACTAAAAGCTTGTCAGTCCTAAAATATCTTTGTTCTTACCTAAGTCAATGAACAGCGCAGTGAAGCTTGGCAAAAGCCTGTACATTGCTGATAATAACTTTTGCCAAAGTAAGTAAGGAATGAAAGTAGAATGAGATTCCTATGAGTACCTGCTGATAACTTTACAATTTTTGCATGCTGTGATATTAAAAAAAATGACAAACTTTTAATTATTTTGCTAGAATTTCTTTAAGAATTATTAGTAAGAATAATAGTGTACTGTAACCAATGTACAGATTGATAACTCCCTCAATCTGCAATTATTTTAATAAATGTAAGGCTAATTTTTCACTGCTATAGGAAAAAAGAATGAAAGAAGTCACATTATGTGTTAGAAAGTTAACTAACACAATGCCTGGAATATAGTTTGCTTGTTGGACATCAGTGGCCTGCATTCTGTGTACTGTCTGCTCCACCAAGTCTGAGGTAGATTTCCTGATACACTGAATGTAGACAAATGGTGGTTGGTTTTCATTTTTAATTAAATGCTGCACTTCAAAACCAATCTTTCCCTGTAATAAAATGTATTTGTTAATAAGACACTTAGGTTGGTTGTCAGGCAAACTCACAAAGCATTCTAAACTTGGCGGATTATTGATGTAATGACCTGCTCTCTTGTAGTGTTTTGTCATATCTTACTATGTGAGGGTACTTTAATCTTGGCCTGCAGAGGTTTCCATTTAGATATATGTGTTCTGGTGGTAGCATATTAAATTATGTTTGACGTAAAAATGCTGTATGGAAAAACTTCTCCATGGAACCAGTTCCTGATATCCAAAAGGTTGGGGACCGCTGATTTAGACGATATTTCATGTACACTTTTTATTGTGGCTGGTAATATTTTTTTAAGCTCAGCTTTTCCCACCAATAATAACCAAGAGTTTTTTTTTCAAAGGTCTTTAGATTAATGGCAGAGAAATATTGTCCCCCACAGCAAAAAGAGAACTCAGTTTTATTCCACTTTTAAGATAGATACAATAATTTTATAAAGTTGGGTTGCCACTACTATGATTTTTAACCTTAGTTTAAGTGTTTAAGAACAATAACAGCAATAGCACTTACTTATATACTGCTTCATAGTGCTTTGCAGCACTCTCTAAATGGTTTACAGATTGCCCGCAACAATCTGGGTCTCCATTTTACCGACCTCGGAAGAATGGAAGGCTGAGTCAACCTTGAGCTGGTCAGAATCCAACTCTTGGCAGTGAGCATAGGCAGCTTGCAATACTGCATTCTAACCGTTGTGCCACCACAGATCCCTAAACCATACTTTTCTGAGTTTACCCAATTACTAAAGCCAAACCATCAAACTAAACAAGCTATATTACACTTTAGTGTGATGTTGTCATCAGATTTTAGTGTGAATTTCCTAGAATAATTGTGGAGTTAAATAAATGGAATATTTTATATCCAATATTTTATATATTTGTGAATGCTTTAATCCATACTAATTTATTTGTGGACTTACCCTTCCCACAGTGCATAATGCTATAATGAATAGGGCCAAAGACTGGGAAATTATGATACTTAAAATCTAGCATATCTTGAAGCCCCATATTACAAAAAGCTGTTTTGTTTTTTTCCAGAAGTAAAAACACAATTTCTGTAAACACTAGATGGCACCATACTATAATCCAGGGTGGGTTGACATTTCAAATTTTAAGACCTACCAATGATTTAATATATACAAACATACTTATGCATATATGTACACGGCTATTCTGTTATTATACTGTATGTATCAATTATGGTAAATTATGAACATAAGATTTTAAATTTGAGAAAGGGAATTACTTTCCCATCTAGGCCATGTCTGTATTCTACTGGTGAGGAACATTCCCATAGTTTAATTTAATTGAAAATTTTCAGGTTATAATTTCAAAAGGGAGATTTTATACTTAGTTGCAAATAAAAGGAAAGATTAGAGATACAAATCTATTACAGCTTTAAGTATAATGTCTTTAAGGTACCTCAAGATTTTAATTTTGTTGCCTGTAATTTACTATGGTATGGTCTTTTCAGAATATATCCTTTAAATCTAGTTGACTAAATTATGCCTAGTTATTAATGTAATATTAAATTATGCAACTAAAATTGTACGTTCTAACACTCATTGATACTGCACTTTGAAACTTAAATACGTCATTTATAATTTCAAAACATGCCAAACTATCAATTTTAGCATTAGACTTTGGCAGTCTTCTGGAATCTTTATTATAAAAGCTCACATTTGGCTACAGTTTGTTTCATTTTCAAATTGCTGGATGATTCTTATTGTGATTTCTTATACATTTATTGTGGTATCCCCTTTGGTAATTAATTTCAAAAGTACTTATACCAGTTTTTCCCAAATTGGTGCCCTTGAAATGTGTTGAATCATTTCTCATAATCATTGGCTGCAATGGTGATTATGGAACTCCAACCTAATCTAAAGGTACCAGGTTAAAGAAGATTGAAACCAAGATTTACAGGAAGTTGGATTGTGTACAGATAATAATTTAAAAGCAACAGTTCAGTGAGAGTGTTTTGTAGGATTGTGCAAGTGCTTCAGAAAAAAATACTTTGGGATGCACAGTGGTGTATACGAGACCCATCTCTTTGAAATGCTAAAGCAGATGCATCTTTTTTCAGGCTTGTGCAGCTGCTTTGGAAGTTGCTCCTGGCTGTGTCTGCCCAGGCAGTCAGAAACACTTCCAGTGCTACCGCATGAGCTTGGAAAAAGATGTGTCTGCGTATATCAAAATATCTCTTTGTAAGTATTTGCACAGTCTTAGAATTTATAACAAACAAACAGAAAACTTGCTTGTGATTGGTGTTCTTATGGGCTTTTACCTTTGAATGTTGGTTTAAAATTCACAAATAGCTTTCTTTCCTTTAAAAATAACTGTGTGGAAATAATGAAATGAAAATCCTAGAGTTGAGTTTATATTTTTAAAATTCCTGAGCAGTATTTTTTATTTTTATTTTTACTTGTAACTTGATCTTTAGCCCCTTCAAATAATGTGCTAGAACTTACCGGTATTCCTTTTCATTTTTCTTTGTCTCAAAATTTTCTTTGTCACAAAATTTTGATAAGATGGTTTTATAAATCCAACGTAGGAGAATTATTCAGGTCATTCTCGCAATTTGTTGTTAGTATATCCCTTTTAAATATTAAGACATTAGCCAGTTCCTTTTGTACATCTAATGTAACATTTTTAATCATGACATTCTTTTAGCCTGTCATTTTAAAATCCACTTGTTCCTCTTCCATAACATCATTTGGACAGAATCTGTATACAGAGACAGATACTATTAAGATTACATTTTGGATCCATTGCCCTGGTGTTGGCAATTGCAATCCCAATTGCTGTTGTTAACCAAGGGCTATGTGTACAAAGTATAGCATGTTTTTGAAGTTCTCTGAAGACATTCTGCAATTCTGTTTCATTTATAACAATGTTAATATTTATTATTCTAGCATTTTATATAATACCCATTTTATTTAAATTGTAAATAAATTCATGTTACATTTTGCGGATTGTTTGTACCTTGTATGAGAGCACCAGTTTTGTATAGTGGTTAAGGCAGCAGACTAGAAATCAAGAGACTGTAAATTCTAATCCCACTTTAGGCACAAAGTCAGTTGGGACAGTTTCACTCTCTTAGTCCTAGGAAGAAGGCAATGGCAAACCACTTGCCAAGAGGACTGCAGAGACTAGTCCAGGCATGAACATTGTCTCAACACAATTGTTAGAAATCAACATTGGCACAATGTTATGTATTGTATCTTATGGAAAGGTGATTAAAAATTAAAATTGCACAAGGGCTGCATAACTACACTGCACTGAAAGAACTATAGTTGCTGGGTGGTATTATAACATAAAACAGTTCCTCGGTGCAAATCTGGGCATATCTACGCCAATTTTTTTGGGGAAAGGATAGTAATTGTGAAGAGCTGAATGGAATACGAAAGAAAAATTAAACTTTGGGTTTTTTCAGTAGGATTTTTTCCCATTGTTTCTGATAAACTTCAGTAGTGCTTAATATCTGGAAATGGATATTTTGATGTTTTGAAGTAAATAATTTGTTTAAAACTTTTGATGATTTTTCAGTAAATGTTTATTGTCTAGTTTCCTACATTGTATCCCGTGAAAATATGTAGATGAGCTGATGATTGTGTGCTCACCTTAACTATATTAAAAAGAGGAAGATTTTTCTCTTTTAGCATTTAGTTCCAGTGACTTCCTGGAGACTTTTTTTTTTTTGAGCCAACAATGTAGTAGTGGTTTGCCACTGACTTTTTCTAGAATGGCTTTTTGTTTTGTTTTCTAGTCAAACCTGGATTTTTTTTTATGATCTCCCATTCAAGCATTAACAAGATCTAATCTTTCTTAGATTTTGGTAGGCTAGCTCAGCCTCCTATTGTGGACTATCAACTATACTATTTGTATTTTTTAATACTTTGTAGTGATCGTCAATTGAAAAGTATATGTAGTGGTATGGTACATACAACTTTAAATTTCACCTGGGTTTTTTTTACTACCAGGTGCTAGCTAGATTTAAGCAATCTTTCCTATTTTCTAATGTGTATGCAAAATAACATGTTGGGTTTTCTTCTCCCAAGGAACAAATATGCATCACTGTGGCTTCCGTGGTTCTTCATATTTAGGAATACCTTTCAATCCATCTAAGGTTAGTGAATAATGTATTTTAACTGGCACCTTAGAAGTTAAAATGGAAATGTGTTGTAAAATCTAAACATAGTGCTTTATGGGTAGAAATTATAAAGATTAAAGTAAAAATGCTATAATGTTTTCTGAAAATGTAGTGAAAATGTTTTTATTTACAGACATAATTAAATATAGTAAATTGGTGTGTGTGTGTGTGTGTGTGTATGTACAGATATGGTATTTTTATAAAAGCTTTAAGTTAATGCAGATATTTTTAACATCTTAAATAATGAGCTACTCTTATCCAGTCTACCATAGAATGATTCAGACCATATCTTGGCTGTACAGAAAAATGAATGTATTTCTCTAAAAGTATGGAGATTCTCAGTTATCCAGGTCATGGGTATCTCAGAGATGCTTTTTCAGGAGCCAACTGGATTTCCTTATATTTTCTTTTGAAGACATTTTGCTCTCATCCAAGAAGCTTCTTCAGTATTTCACTTCACATCCAAGAAGCTTCATGGATGAGAAGTGAAATATCTTCAAAAGAAAAAAACAAAGGGCACCTTTGAAATGTACTTCTCTTTTTCTTTCTGATATGGTTATTTAGTACATTTTAGGTATTTAGCAAGCACATCATATTTCAAAGAAATTCTGGGTTGTGCTTGCTCTGAAATCCAAACTTTCAGACTGTTTTCCTGTTTATTAGTTATTGGTCAACCTTTGATAAAGATAAACTGCAAGATGCAATTTGAGTGGGCTTTTCAGTTATATTAAGAATTAAGAATCACCACAGTACTGTGTTCATCTTTACACAGTAATCATTAGATGCTGGTTTGATAAATCATTAGATGCTGGTTTGATAACATTTATCAAATAAAAACTGATAATTTTTCCAAATAGAGAAATTCTGCCTTCCCCCTCCCACCAAGAGGTTTGGAAGTCATAGAATACATGAGGATATGACATAATATAATGCCCGCATCTCTCTGCTCTGTGAGCTTAAATGGAAGGTAGTCTGGATACACCTTTCTGAAAACAGTACAGGAGAGGAAACCCCTCCCCTTGATGGGTTGTTTGATAGTTAACTTTCCCAGGCTTCAGTTGTCCTAATTTATCAGACAATTCATTTATGAATAATTTAATAAACAAAGATCCGAGAATGAATGTTGTTGGTACCATGTTTATAACCTTCTATTTGAAAAGTGAAGCTTCTGCTTATTCTTGCTAGGAAGATTTCCTGAAATAGTAAATATAGTATTTTTCTAGTGTCAATACGTTATTTTTTATCAAATGCTATATTGTTAGATATCTGTACTACAGATGTAAGCTGAGATTAAAAACAGTAACCAATTGACAAAAAGTCTCTGCAAAAACTAATTGGTATCAATAAATCTATGTAGCCTTAAAATAGCTTCTTCCTATGCTCGCGCAGTTGCTGATAGGTGTGGGTCATGTAGAGGTGGACATTTATATATAGCTTTTCAAGAAGTATTCCTGACTAGGTCCCTCCTGAATTACAATAAAAAGCTCAGGGCAATTCTCTGTAAAATAAATGCTTAATTTTATGTAATTATAATTTTGTTTAGTAAACAAACTTGTATTTTTTCTTGTTTCAGGGGCCTGGTATTTCTCATCCATATGATAGTGGGCACATAGCAATGACTTACACCGGCCTTTGCTGCTTAATTATTCTTGGCGATGACTTAAGCCGAGTAAATAAAGAAGCCTGCTTGGCAGGACTCAGAGCTCTACAGCTGGAAGATGGGAGGTACAGTAAAATATATTTAGAAAAGAAAAAAAATGTCAGAATCATGCACATTACTATAGTATAGCAATTGGTCAAGCTGAATCTGGATTGGGCAGCTAAGCATATAAAGAAAAGGTATCTTCCTGTTCCATGCCTTTACTATTATATTTTCAGGGAAGACCATGGATTTCCAGTTAGAATAGTCATTATAAGCCTCTTCCTCATTTTACACCGCACAGCTCAGGAACAGATGGTTTCTCATAGGTTTCTATGCTCTTGCCTTTAAATGATAAAGTTGGTAGGGTGTTTCAGGGCTTTCCTACCTTACTTGATGATAAGCAAGTAGCTGGTGAATGACAAATTGGACATGCTCAATCTAGGCCAACAAAAATTGCATTTACAGAAATAGAATATAAAATGTTGAGTCAAGAAACTGAAATATTTGTAGATGTACGTAGGAAGAGTGATATATCTTCTATGACCTACAGCATTAATTACAACCATGTCTTAAAGAAATATTCCATTCTACAGCTTTGCAATATGATGATCAAATATGAACGTGGGGAAAAAAATCTCATTTTGGGTCTGCAACTGCTGTATGGCTGCATTAAACATTTTATAAACACTTTAATCTTGAAACACATGAACAGGAAGTGCTGTGCTCTATGCCTGAAACCCTCTGAAACTTTTGGAACACTTTGAAACTATTCAAAGTGGCCCAGCATGTCTTTAAAATGCCTGGTTTTCACTTGAAATGGGATGCTTCAAAATATTTCATGCAGAGTAGAGTTGGAAACCGCTTTGTGTATCTAATATCATTTATCTCTCTTGCTATTGTAAATGGCAGTTGAGCTCTTTAGAGTCATATGTCTTCCTTTATACAGTACTCCTGTATCAACTTGCACATGAACGCTGTAAAAATAAGGATGTGAAAGCAAAAGCAAAAAGTAGTCACATGGGCATGCATACTAAAAAATAAAAGTGTAGCTTTGGATCTCTAAATTGGTGCTTGAATTATTGTATTTCCATAGCAGGAAATATTCTCTGTTTTCTGAAGAGCTTAATCTGCTTAAATTGAATTTATAGTTGAACTTGACTCAAGGAAAATTTCATGATAGCTAGATGGATAAATAGATAGGATAGGATAGGATAGATAGGATAGATATTGATACTTGATATTATTAACAAACCTGATCATTTGCCTTGGAAACAAAAATACATAGTTAAATAATGTAATAACTATTACATAACTGAAATGTTTTTTCTAGTTTTTGTGCAGTCCTGGAAGGAAGTGAAAATGACATGAGATTTATATACTGTGCTGCTTGTATATGCTATATGCTCAATAGTTGGTCAGGGATGGATACAAAGAAAGCCATTGACTATATTAGAAGAAGCATGGTAAGTTTTGCCAAATGTCATTTGATTAAAATGTTTTTTGTATCCTGTACTTAGAAAGCCATTATATTGCTTCTCATGAGCATCCCTGATTTATTGGGATAATGTCTTTTTTTCTCAACTTTGCTGACAAATTATATCATAGAGATATTTAGCTATATCTTGAGTTGAATGAGTAGTCTTTAGTTTAACCATAAATAATAAAGGTAGCAATTGCTACACAACACCCCACATTTAATAATTGTTGATAAGAAAGACCAAAAAGTCTGAATGTGGACAGTAAAATACCTGAAGAAGAAGAATAGAAGAGAAAGAAAAGGAGAAAATCACAAAATATAAAACCTGCAAATAGAAGTAGAATGATTGTAGCAAAAGAAAACAACGATACTACCAATAGTAAAAAGTGCCTTGGGTACAAATCCAAAATACCTGGAGCACTGCTTGAATACCATTGGCATTGACAAAATCATCATTAGTCAATTGCAAAAGGCAGCTTACAATTTGCAACAATACTTTTAATATTATTAAGCAACATGTGCCTATCCCAGATCTTTGAGAAGGTGGACAAAAGTGCCAAATCCAAGACCAAACATTTGGCTGACTTTGCGACCAACCGTAATGATAATATACATACCACTCAACAACTATATACAGTGATATAGGATTCATAGGGATGCTAAAATGTGTATTCTTACAGTACTAGCTAAATACATAGACTTCCTATCCTTTTTATCACAAACCTTAGTAACTTCTGTTGGACAAACTAGCATCTGATTTTTAGTGACTTGATAGCTTTTAGCTTGTATTTTTAATTTTTTCTTGTTTAAGATGAAAAATGTTTTTACAAAAAATGAAGATGTTAAAAAATAGCATCTGGTATTTGAAGTCTGATTAACTGAAGTGGTTTATAAATTCAAAGATTTAAATTGTTTTGGGTAATGCATTCTACATTCCTGTCATAGATATAAAATGTACTATTGTGTACTATGGTAAAAATTGTGATTTTTAGCTTTCGTGGAAATTGAGGTGGTAATATTTTTAAATGTCTGCTTTACAAAATAAGGAACACCAAGACTGTCAGCTCAAATTTAAGCTAATTCATACCATTTAAGTGTAATTACAGTGATAAATTCTGTTCCCTAATATAGTGAAAATAGGAATGTTTTGTTTACTTCAATATAACTGCATTAGATGTACAAATGTAGGTTAATTTTTAATTTAAAAATCAGAGTGTTGCCTTAAGTTATAGTTGTCTAGTCTACACTTAATATCATTGTCTTAAATTATTGTTAAGAAACAAAGAATTCCAGTATGAACAAAATACACAATTTCCTGTTACAAGCTTCTAAAGTGAAGTGGTGGTGAATGAGCAAAATTCTGAATTACATAATCATAAATTTCTTTGTTCTCTTTATCTAATTACTGCAGATGTTCAATTTCTATGAAAGTGGAACTTTCAAGAGTTGAAATTGCAGATCTCAAGCATGTCAACTTGCCATTTCTTAGGCATTCTCTATTTTTTTTCTTTTTATTTCCATTCAGTTATTTCTGATTCTCAGAGACTGTCTAGACCACGGGTATCAAACTTGCAGCATTACATTTCTGTCATGTGATGTTTCACAATGTTTTCCCCCTTCACGGACCTGGGATGGGCATGGCCTGTGCATGACACATCCAGCCGTGGGCCACCAGTTTGACAACCCTGGTCTAGACAGTTCCCTGCAGTTTTCTTGGCAACATTTTTCAGAAGTGATTTGCCATAACCTCATTCCTAGGGCTGAGAGATTGTGACTGGCCCAAAGTCACACATCTGTTTTTTTTTGTCTAATGTGGGACTTGAAACTCATGTCTCTCAGTTTCTGCCTGATACCTTAACCAGTCTATCAGACTAGCTGCTTTTAGAGAAGCTCAATAGCCCTTGGATTGTAATAATGCCACAAATGTTCAGTCTTATACCTACATCATTGTAATTAATCTCTCTAGATGTTTCAGTCTGCACTCAGGAGCTTTCACGGAAGGACAGAACTCTGATACATAAGTAAGATTTATTGCAGATACAAAATAGCTATAATAATGAAGATACAGAGTCTACAAAAATCTCACATGTGTCCCTTCAAGTTTAAATTCTTTTTCTTCTGTTTTCTGTCCTTTTGTTGTACTAGATTGTATGCAGTCTTTTTCTCAGATTGGGCTATTGATAGCATTGGTACTATGTTTACCTAATGATTTGGTCCCAGGCTCCTTCCTTCTTAAGTTGCCAACTCTAGCTTTCTCATGAATAAGAAAAGAGATAATTTATTCTTCAGAGAGTGCTTACCTGCTTATTTTTAATTTTGATCTGATGTGGGAAAAACTTGGAATGACTAAAATATTACTAGACTGAGCCTAGAGAATGAGAAAATTGTACATTTGACTTAGTACTTGGAAAATGCAGTATGCTTCAAAATAATGATATTGAATAACAAATCTGATCGGATTTCTCTGTTTTTTCTTAATTAAGATTAAGACACTGGATAAAGGAGTCAACATTTTAATTGATAGGCAGAAATAAAGGCTTGAAATTATTTACTTCAATTTAATATAAATTCTTATTAAATGAAGATATTGAGCTTAATTTGAATTTATTTAAAATCCATAAACCAAATATATTATTGATGCAAATTACTATCACTGATGTTGATTTCTAGGTTATGGGTAATGTATTTATCAAACTTAAAGATACAATATAAATTTGATAAATACATTACTTATAATCTAGAAATCAACATCAGTGATAGTAATTTGCTGTACATAATGGTGTACATAATGTCCCCTCCACCTATTCCCCACAAAAAACAACCCTGAGACTTGTATTGGCTGAGAATGAGCAAGCTAAGGGACTAGTATTCATGATCTTCTGGTTTCTAGTCTGGCACTTTAACCACCACACTGACTATTTATTTGAATAATGGCTCTTTATACAAGGCAAAATAGATGTCATTGTTAGAGAACTACTACACAAAGAAGTTTGTTTGTTTGTTTCAACATATCTTACGTTACCATGCAAAAGAATAAGGCTGTTAGTATTTAATATCAACTTGTGTAGGCAATACAAATTGGCATGCTGCTGAAATTCATAGAGCTGAGTAATCGGTTATTTTGACCAGACAAACGTTATTTTAAAGTAATATTTTTATTGGCCTATAAAAGAAAGTCACATATTGTGTGATTCTACTTGTGTGGAATCTCTTTCCCTCAGGTTTCTGCATTTACTCACTGCATTCTAGTATACTGTATACTAGTATACTACTACTGCTGCTCCTTGTACCTGTGCCAGGGTAGAGGATTCCATTGGAGGAATCCTGAACCCTCAGACAAGTGAGTACATTGGGAAGATGAGGTGAGAAAGCATTTTTGTATGAATAGTTATGCTTGCAGATATTTAAATCCAAGCAGAAGAGTTACTTTAACTCCTAGGTTTTAAAACAAAATCCAATCTTTCACAAAATTAATATTTCTATGTTTCCTCTAGTGATTCAAAAGTTAGATCTTTGTTTTTCATTTAGAACTAAAAGTGCTAGCATCTAATGGAGCTCCTATCTCCAGTTAGAAGAATGCAGTTGAGGGAGGCGATTCTGGTTTTTTGTTCTACTTTTTGTTTTACTTTCTAACACATTGCTCTTGGTCCTGACCAAGTTCAATTCACCTTATGCAACATTAAAAAAAAAGGACTGTCTCTTAAAAATATTACATTGTCAATTTATATTTGTTTTTCAGTCCTACGATAATGGTCTTGCCCAAGGAGCAGAACTTGAATCACATGGTAAGGTAATTTTTTGGTCTAACCATTAAAAAAAAGTGGTTGTGGAAATCTGATTGAGCTTGACTTCTGCCCCAGTGCTTGCAAAATGTGAATGCTGTGAATTCTATTTTGAGAATTCTTGTGAGAAAGGGTAAAAAAAACCTCGATTTTTTCATTGACAGAAGCTTGGGATTCATTGACAAAAATATTGGGATTGCTGTTTTGCTATGAGCAGTGTTTGCTTCCACATGCATTGTGAAATAACAGCTATGTTTTCAAAGTTGGATGAATTAGAACCAATTAAACTCAGTTGGAGGCTATTAACTGTTACAACATGTAGGATGTTAAAGATTAAATAAATTCATGGAGGAAAAAGCTATCTGTCAGTAGTTGCTTGAGAACATTAATAGTATATGATAGTTCATGTAAATTAATTCTTATTAGTAATTCCATAAAAATTGTAAACATGTTGAAAAGACTGCCCCCCATGTTACAGGTGGCTCTACTTTTTGTGGTATTGCATCATTGTGCCTGATGGGTAAACTTGAGGAAGTCTTCTCTGAAAAAGAACTGAAGAGAATAAGGAGATGGTGTATTATGAGGCAACAGAATGGTTATCAAGGAAGACCCAACAAGCCTGTAGATACCTGTTATTCATTTTGGGTAGGAGCAACTCTTAAGGTAATTTGAAAGTATAAATAAGACTTTAGAATCTATAGTCTGCTTATTCTATATTAGTAGTTTTATTATGCCAACATTGTACAAGCTTCTGAGTTTTTCATCAGGCTAGATGGCTAAAATTTCTGATTAAAATGTATGAATGAGCAGGAAGAAAGGAGAAACCCTTTGATTTTTGAGTTTTGATTACTTTGAGGCTGTCAGTTTAACATTTAATATAAACATTGCATCATCATCCAGCTTTGAATGTTCCTTATGAGAAATTGCTTTATTGTAATGTTTTGGAGGTGTTTTGAATATGGTAATATTTTTTTTCAGCTTCTGAAAATATTTCAGTACACAAACTATGAAAAAAACAGAAATTACATTTTATCAACCCAAGATCGCCTTGTTGGTGGATTTGCTAAGTGGCCAGATAGTCATCCAGGTATTTTCAGTTTTTTGCTTACTCATGTGATCATTTATGACAAAGAAAAGATTGTCTTAAAACAGAACTGGAGGTAAAGGAAATAGGAATGTTTTCTAGAATGAAATAAATTTTTCAAAAGATAAATCTACAGATAAATGTGATCTAACAAAGTATTTTTCAGAATCCCTCAGGCAAGATTCTACATAAGTATTCATAGAATAAGTGCTTATCATATGGATTAATAGTGAATTATAAAAGGGAAAGTAGTGTAAGAATAAATGAATAATTGTCACAATGGAAGGAAATAAGACTCAGGTATTTGTACAATGCAGTATAATCTGGAATTGGAGCATCAGTGATATAGTCCAGGGGTCCTCAAACTATTGCCTGACGGCCAGAGATACAAAGCCATTAATCCAGCCCCCGCGGGACCATGAGGCTGCCCTTCCCACATTGCCCCACCTACCCGCCGGTCCCCACCCACCTTCTGGAGGCCGAGGAGGCTGAAAATGGGAGTCGCGGAGGCCAAAAATGGACCCATTTTGGGGTTGCAGAGTGGTTCTGGAGGCCTCCCCAGCCTCCAGAGAGAGAGGGAAAGAAAGACACACACACACACACACACACACAAACAAAGTCCCTCACCCCCCCCCCCAAGGCAGC
>JANHFL010002507.1:356559-376283 GCA_032468155.1 Oxyrhabdium leporinum | reverse complement strand
TCTGGAGGCCTACCCAGCCTCCAGAGAGAGAGGGAAAGACACACACACACACACACACACACACACAAAGTCCCTCACCCCCCCCCCCAAGGCAGCCACATCCCTTCACTAACCTGCTTTCCACCCCCAGAAGCATAACAAATTAAAGCTTAATTTGTGTGTATTGCTTAATGGACTGCTAAATTGGCTATGCCCACCCAGTCATATGACCACCTAGCCATGCCCACCCATTCACATAACCACTTAGCCACGCCCACCCAGCTGGTCCACCCCCCCCAAAAGTCTGAGGGACCAATGAACTGGCCCTGTTTAAAAAGTTTGAGGACCCCGATATAGTCAAATTAAGGCAGTTCCAGATGACTAAGGAAACTCAAATCGATTATAAAGAGCTTGTTTTTTCAAAGTCTTTGAAAAGTGAATAAAAGAGCAAACAAGTGAATTTAGAAAATGCAAAATGATGTATAAGGTGACAGAAGAAAAGAATATGCACTGGTAGGTATTATTTAGGAAAGATACATGTTTGTAATAAAGCTTAGGACATTTTGTAGTGTAGCAAAAAACAGGTTTCTTGTTTGGAGTTTTGGATCGTAGAATAAAGATAGAACTATTAAAATTTTAAAACCTGTTATTGTGTGGTAGCATTTAGAATAACCTACAATTTTCTAATCTAATCACTTCATCTCAAAAATATCAGAACATTTTACAATATTGGTATTAACTGGAATGTATAGGGAATTACATTCTCATATGTATTCAATAATTTTCGCCTTCTGCTGTGGTAATAACATTTGATAACAAGCTCAGATGTTTACGAGTTTCACGCTGTCCTTAAAGCCTGATTTTTTAGGCTTCTTCTATTCTCGACTTCTGAATAACTGAAATTTCATCCAGGTGGAAAAAATATTGTAATATTATAATTTCATTCTCAATAGGTTTTAGAGTAAGTTAGATTTTTCCGAGATGGGATTACAATACAGTACTGGCCGATGAATTAGAAATGAATATGTAAACATATGTAACATTGCTCTGGAACAAAATGCAAGAAAAAAGAGATTGGGTGACCTTTCCAAAATGGAAGTTTAAAATGGTTTTATATTATGAAATCCAGGGTACTGAAGCTTTGAATTCCAAGTCCTGGGAATCAAATAACAAATGGAGCTTTTGTTGTTGTATTCTCTTTGGAGATTTTATGGGGGAGCTGTTTAGTTGGGACAAAATCAGATCATAAATATAGAAATGCAGAGACTTTATGTGATGGCAGTGTAAATAAGGAGGATGTAGAACAGGGTTGTCAAACTTGCATTGTCACGGCGTTGTCAACGTGACATGACTTTTTTCCACTTTGCTAAACTGGGTGTGGGTGTGGCCAGCATGTGACGCATCCAGCCCATGGGCCATGAGTTTGACAGCTCTGATGTAGAAGTACTAGCATTCCTACTAGTTAAAAATGAGGGAGCAGTACAACAAAAAAAACAAAAACCCCCCCTGCAATCTTGGGCTCTATTAACAGAGGCATTGCATCTAGATTGTAGGATTAATCTGCACTGATCAAGCTGCAGTTGAATTACTTTGTAGTTTGCATTTTAAAAGGGACATGGATCAGCTGGAACAGGTTCATAGGAGAGCTACAGAGACCAATGCCTCTAAGGAATATCTTAAATGAGCTGGGTATGTTTAACTTGTAACAGAAAAAGAATGAAGTGGAGATATGATTGCAGTCTACAGGTATAGGCAATCTTCGACTTACAACCACAATTGGGGACTAGAGTTTCTGTTGCTAAGCAAGGCAGTTAGTAATTGAGTCACATCTGATTTTAAGACCCTTTTTGCCATATTGCAATTGTTAAGTGAATCATGCGGGTCATTACACAAATCCAGTTTCCCCCATTGACTTTACTTGTCCAAAGCTGGCTGGGAGGTGCACAAGTGGCAATCAATGACCCTGGGATGCTGCAACTGTCATAAATACATGCCAGTTGCAAGCACCCAAATTCTGATTATGTGACTGTGAGGATGCTATGACAGTTTTTACTGCAAGAACCGATTATGTCACTTTTTTCAGTGCTGTTGTATCTTTGAATGGGCACTCAACTCATGGTTGTAAGTCAAGAACTACCTTCATCTTAAAGGTTGTCACATGCAAGAAACATCAGATATATTCTGTGTTGAAACTCAAAGTATGATAGATCAATTTACCAAATTAAAAGAAATGAAATTTAGGGTACATATTAATAGAAATTTCCCATAAGGGCTGTTAAGCAGTAGAATAGTCTGATCTTGCTAGACATTTTCAAATGGCAGTTCTTTGGCCAATATTCTGAAAAAGTTAATAGTTTTCCTCAGGAAACAGGAAAAGGTCTACAAGATCCCTTCCAACTCATACATTCTATGATTCTGTATGCCAGCATTCAGCAGTTTTCTAGTACTAACTCAAGGCTCTGTAAAGATCTGTGATGTATTGGCTAATCTTAGAAAGCTAAGCAGGGTTGGACCTGGTTAGACTAGACTGGAAAGTTAAAATTAACATCCGAGAAGAAAACAGTGGTAAACCACTTCTATATTGTTGCCAAGAAAACTAAAAGGATATATTCATAAAGTCACCAGAAGTCAAACTTGGCTTGGAAGACATGGTGTATTTGTACAGATATAAAATTTGCTTGGAATCATGTCATTTTGCATCCTGGCTTTGAAGAAGAACTATGAGCAGAATCTGGAAAAAATCCACCCTAAAATGTTTGCTAAACCTTTTGATGATTTAATATTGTTTTGAGGCTTTAGATCAAATTGATATTTGTCCATATAGTTGAGAATCAACATCAGGGTGTTAAATGTTAAACTATCTTGGACAATTGTCTCTGCTGTTTTTATTTCTTAGAAAGTTTTAAAGTATATTTACAAGTTATTCTACAAGATTGTGTGAGTTAACCATACCATTGGTAGACACATGAATAGACATGTAAGTTGTACAGGGATCTTACTAGGAAGATCAGATGTTCCTTTCATGAAGATTTCTAATTGGATTCATATGTTGGCACTAATTACACTGAATTCAGCTTTTATTATCAATATAAACTCTGCTTCTTGCAATTGTTAGACATTTCACCATGATTTTTCATCTTTGCTGAAGCCTTGGTGAAGTCAGATCTTCAAGGCCCTTTCAAACACCACCAGCATGGCTACTCTCAGGATGTCAAAGGGAACTTAATCGGAGGGCAGGTGCTAGTACTTAAAAGGTGTACTTCCGGGGTCCTGATAGATGGCATTGTTTAATCAAAGTAATCCAAAGCAAGCCAATCCTGCCAGATTAAATAGGCCCAACAGATGTTATGATAGACAGGTTATCCCTCAAGTACTAGGCCCTGTGCTTTGTAGGGCTTTATACGAACAATTTGAATTGTAGCTGGAAGCAAGCCAGCAACAATGCAGCTCATGAAGCAGATATTACACAGGCATACTGAGACATGCCCATGACTACCTGTGCAGGTGCATTCTGATCAACTGAAGCTTCCAGGTATCTTCAACAGCAGTACAGCCTATATTGCAGTAGTGGAGACAAAAAGTGGTCAAACATAAAATATTTTTCTCTGAGATTCTGCAAACTTTTAATGGAATCTACATGTTGGCATTTAAGAAAGAGAAATCCAGCCATACTTAGCATTGAATTTCTCGGCCTATTAGAGTTCTCTTTTCTTCAAAAATCACTGAGTGATTTTGGGCCATTCACTGTCATTCAGTCCAACCTACTTCATGTGCTTATGGTTTTTATAAGAAAAATGGAAGGAGAGAATCCTATATATGCTATCTTGAGCTGAACAAAAAGTGGAATATAAATAAACAACCTTCATGCGGTGTTCTTATTATTTTTTTCAAAATATATAGTTGTGTGTCAGAATGAGGCTTCCTTTGCTATTTACTTTCAGTTAAAAGATCTTAGTTTAGAAAATAATAGGTGGTTATTGTATTGTACTGTATGTGCCTATGTGTGAATAGTATACGTATCTCTCTCACATACACACTCATTTCTGGTTTCCCTTTCTAGATGCTCTTCATGCCTATTTTGGGATTTGTGGCCTGTCTTTAATGGGCGAGTCTGGCATTCGAAAGGTTCATCCTGCCCTGAATGTAAGCACAAGGACTTCAGAACGCCTTCAACACCTTCATCAGATCTGGGCAACCCAGGACTCTAAACAATCTTCAGAGGAAATGCACAGTACCACATGACTGAGACTCCATTTGAGCTTCGTAGCATAAGTGTAGCCCAAGGTTCAAAGCCATGTATAACCGATGTGCTCTTTTAAAGTACTGGTATTATAGAATCAAATTCATATACTGGCATCAACTTGACAGCTTCTGGATTGGACTTTTAAAAAAATGCTTGCCTTTACAAATGCAAAGAGAAGATTGGTTTCAGAAAAGGAATCTTCAAAGCAAGATGAGTTAATGAATTCTACTTTATTATTTTAAACAGTGCAATGGCAAACTATAGTATAAACTTCAAAATGACCTTACATATTTTCATACTAAATATCTTGAAATTAGTGATACTTATGTAATAAGGACTTCATATGGTATCTCATAAATTAAGTCTTAATTGCTAAAAGGTGTTCTTTAAGGTAGACAACAATTGTACAATCTTTGTAAAAAAATAAAATAATTTTATTCATCATGTACTGTATTTATTTGGGGCTCACCTTAATTTAGTTTGGTCATTTGGGCCATCAATTCCAGTTACCCATTAAGTACAGCAGTCTAAATTAAACTATCCGGGTATCCGCCTCTTTTGATTTTTGTTTCCCAAATATATCACTTTGTCTTTGTTGAATTACAGGTAGTCCTCAACTTACAACAGTTCATTTAGTGACTTCAAAGTTACAACAGCACTGAAAAAAGTGACTTATGGCTTTTTCAGTTACAGCCATTGCAGCAGCATCCCCATAATCAGGTGACCAAAATTCAGGTGCTTCAGTGATCACCTTTTATGACCCTTCTGACAAGCAAAGTCAATGGGGAAACCAGATTCACTTAGCAACTGGGTTACTAATCAACTGCAGTGATTCACTTAACAACTGTGGCAAAAAAAGTGGTAAAACGGGGCAAAACTCACAAATGTTTCACTTAACAACAGACATCTTGGGCTCCATTGTGGTCGCAAGTTGAGGACTACCTGTACTTGTTATTTTCATCCTAGGTCTCTAATCCTGCAATTCTCCAGGTGTTCAGTGCTAGTTTCTTCCATGAAGCTCTTTTGTTTAATTTCAGCAGTTCAAAGTATACTTATGAATGTTGTTTTTGCTTGTCACTCTTGTTTGCTGAGCTTGCTTCTTTGCTTTAACTCTCTTTCTGTTGCTTCCTCTGGCAGCTCCTCTTACTGTTTCTTTGATTTCATAAACCATTATCTCTTATGAACTAGAATGGGTCCACTTACTACTCTAATCTTTCTTCAAGTTTCTGCTACAATCTTCTAGGCTATATTCAGGCAGGGAAGCAACCATGCCACATGCATTAATAACAGTTGCAGGTCCTTTACAGGCCCTGTCAGTTCATTTTCACTTCTTAAGGCATTCATTCATACCAATCCCTTAACTTAAAAGGTAAATTCATTAAAGATTCTCCCTTATACAGTTAACTATCTCATTGAACTCCATTGAGAATTCATATTTAGGCTCATTCTTTATCCATTTGTTTTTACAAGTTGAATTTTAGATGACAGTAGGAGTTTTACAGTTTTAATTGAGGTTTAATAGTTACGGTGTACTGTGCTAATCTGATAAAAAAAATTAAAATACTGTTATTCTCAAGATCCTTCTAATACATCAAATATTGTGACTTGCTACAGAAAGTTGCACATATGGCCCAACCCACGTTACATTTAGCAGTTTCTCACTTAGTGCATTCCACTTCCTGCTTTTGTACTTCATAATTGTACAATAGTGAAGACAACAGGCCTCATTATTATTTTTCTGTCTCTGAAGGAAAAGATCAGGTATATAAAATAGCAGATAGCTCATCTTAACAACTAAAAGCAACTGGGGGAAAAGTCATTGTCTTTTACCTTTTTTGCATCTTATTAGTCTGCTGTAAACCACAGGCACAATTCACTATTTGCTTGGACTACCTGGCAAACCTTAGTTTTTATTTGTTTTTTATAAATAACTCAAGGCAGCAAACACCTAATATTTCTTCCTCCTCCTATTTTCTGTATAACAATGCTGAGAATGGTTTACCTGAGAGAGCATGACTGAACCAAGATCAGCCAGCCATCTTACATGACTAAGATGGAACTAGAATTCATAAGTCTCCTGGTTTCTATCCCGGCCCCTTAACCACTAGACCAAAACAGTGTACCCTATGGTCTGAAACTGACTGATACTGTGTGGAAAGCCTGAACAGAGAGAATTTGGACTGTATTTCTCAAAAAACTGCTTCTAAGAAATCCCATTTTCACAGCGGTACAAATGAAATCTAAATTGGGTGATTGATAAATCATAGTTTATAGTTTACTGATCTATGGCATATTTAATGATGTACTGTACTGTAAAACAAATCATGGATTAGTGAAATTCGCAAGTCCGTTGTGAATGATTGTGATTCTGAATATTTGCTGGCTAATTTATTTTGCACCAGTTCTGAAGATAAACTTTTAAGATCTTTAAACTAAAATTGAAAAATCACAGCGGTATCATAGTTTTGATATAATCTGACAAATTATAATCAGAACATGCCAATTTAACACAAATCCATTTATAGTAGATACAGGTTTGTTTGCTTTTTTTCAGTGTTGTGATTAATGTCCTACTTTTGTTAGGTTACATCTGTGTGAAAATGTACATTTTACACAATACAAAAGGGAAAGCCACAGAGTGTTCTGTGGCAGCTGGACCACTGCTAATTCTGGCTCCTATCAAGAGCTTTTAATATCAGAAATCCTGTGGCTGGGTGGTTTCAAAGAGGGTCATGTACTTCAGTGATATGGTTTCATATAGCCATGTAATTTCTTCCAAGCATGAAGAAGAATATTTTTTTTTGTTCTTAGGGCAGATAAATGGCATATTGGGGATTCTTATGTCCTTTAGCCATTTTCTTTTATCTGAAGTGTGCTTTCAACTTTATCGTAATGCACTGATTTTTCAACAGAATTATATTTAACTAGGTCAAACTACTGTGGTTAAGTCAATAATTACATTTTAAAATGAAATTTCTGGTTTTCTTATTTTTTGCAGTTCCCTGGGAACTGGAGGCTAAAACATACAAAGAACGGTTGCAGGAATTGGGTATGTCTAATTTAATGAAAAGAATGGCTAGGCATGACATGATAGTGTTCCAATGTCTAAGAGGTTGCCATATAGAATAGGAAATCAGCCTATTCTTCAAAACACCATAAGGCAGGATAAGAAGAAATTGATGGAAACTAATCAAGATGGGAACCAACCTAGAACTAAGGAGAAATTTCCTGATGGAACAATTATTCAGTGGAATGACTGGAGGTTTTTAAGAACAGATGGGACAATCATTTGTCTGAATTGGCATAGGGTTTCCTGCTTGAGCATGGGTTTGGATCAGAAGACTGCCAACGTCCCTTCCAGCTCTGTTATTCTGTTCTTTGTTTCTTGAGGTTCAAGTTGTAATGCAGTGATATGTTGAAAAATATAGAACAGATATGTACTTAGCAGCATTTAATATTTCTGCAAAGCTGTATCTATTCAGAATATATAGGAAGATGAGCTTTAATTTTTATTCATGGGGGGAAGCATTCTAAGTTTCTTTTCTGATGGTCTTTTTTTGAATTGACGCTTTACCAATCATGTGTTCAGTTTTTGTTCTATGGATTTAATGTTTTCCATATTCACTTTTGCTATGTATGCATTGCCTTAGGAATAAATGTAGCAGTTGACTTCAGAGTTTTTTAACAAGGGATCTTTTCCTTCCCATCAGCCTGAAGGCATCTCAGCACCTGTGCAAACCTAAATTAAATCTCAAAAGCCTATTTTGGCATCCCATTTTAAGACTTTCTAAATGCAGACTGTTAGCTCTGAACATTAATGTATCTCTCATCTTCTCTTACCCCCTCCCCTCGGCTTTTAATCCTTTCCAACTCAAAGTAATGTAGGAATAACCTTGTGTAAAGGTCTTGAGATACTGTATCATCTGAAGAAGAATGGAAGAGAACCAAATTTGCAGCGGTGGGGGACAGGAAGAGAAGCTGGCAAAAGAAAAAATGAGTTGAAAATGGACCACATCCAACTAGAGGATAGAAAGAATAATGTTCCCCCCTACAGGAGATTTCTACATTTCAGTGAGTCAGTAGTCCAGTATGTTGTAGATTCCTTCAGCTAAGCCCCTTCCCTTCTCCTACCTGGACATGTGACCTGGAATGTTGCTATCAGTCAGGTCTGAAAAGCTATATTATCTTGTTTCTTCATTTCTTCCCATTTTGTTCTGATTATTAATTCTGAGACATCAAAAGTAGCCACACTGTTTTGTGGCTTTCTGGTATTAATCTCATGTGCCTACCAGAATGTGTCCTACCTTGTATGTGAATATATAATACAACCGGAATGTAATTCTTTGGTGCCTTTCTGTCTGAAAGTTGAACCATAGTTTCAACTGGGAATCTGAACATCCTAGACCAAACTAAAAAAAAAAAAAGCTAGGGAATTCTTGGAAGTTTAGCATTCAGACAAATCAGCTATCAAGACACACAGAAATAAAACATATTTGCACACCCAAAGATGCTTTTCAGAAGGCATCTGGACTTTCTTGGAAAGTCCAGTTGCCTTTTGAAAACTCCTTTGGAATAACCAAGACCTGGATGGTTGAGAATCTCCATAAACATATTTACACACCATTCAAAAGAGATTATTAAAAAGCTAAGAAGGAAAAAAAAACAGATCCTCTCCAGCACCCAAGACCAAGATAAGCAGGATTAACACTAGACAAACAATCAAGCAGAAAACAATAGTCGAAGAACTACTAAGCAGAAAAACATACCTCCATCAATGCTTGCAGGGCAGCCTACTATATATGGGAGCAAACCACTTGCACTAATGTTACCTACTAAAAGGTCTGCAAGCAAACAAACTGAGCAGTAAGGACTCCACAAAACAGAAAATTCTGGCAAAGCCAATATGCACAATATATTTCTGTCCACTTTGCAACAACTATTGCCAACTGTGTCCTTATTTCTCCAAACATGGTTAAGTACTATTTACTGCCATTAAACGGTTGGCCATCTCATCTGAGATTAGATTGCAAATTCTTCAAATGACCAGTATAAAATGAGATGTTTATAGTGATCATGCTATTTATAATGATTCCTTATAGGTGCAGATACTTTCAATAGCCTTGAACTTACTTGCTGAAAATACTCTTCATATCTTACAGGATGCAAGTGTCTAGAATTGTCTTCTATCCACTGCTTGCCTTAATGGGCTACAAAACATTCCCTGTACTAATACTTCCAAAAGCCTAAAAATAGGCAGCTTTACAGATGCATGTAAGTTTAGTTTGGTTCTGTGGACTTTGATATTTAATGGCACTGTGGAATCTGAATACATGTAACATGGGCCTCCTGTATGTTGATCTCAAAGGCACGTGCAGACTATGGAATGTGTTGGAGATCAAGAGTTCCCACGACTTCCCTTCCAAAAAAGGAAACAAAATTTTGTTGCAGCTGTTGATCCGATACCAAATCTGGATTAAGTTCATTCTCTCATTCACTCCTTTGCCTTTCCTATTCCACCTCTTTTAGCAGCTGCAACAGCTTCTTATGACTATTAATCAATGGAATATTTTTGTGGCTAAAAGCAAATGAAAATTCCCTTAGCTCCAACACACATTTCATGTGTACAGAAAATACTACAATATGTGAACTGCATGCTGTGTGCAGTAAGTTTCAGACAAGCTACAAGTACTTGTAAGGTAGACGGCTTTATACAGTATTCATAAACTTTCCACTCTCTCAATGCTCACCCAATAGGTCTTTCAGTCCCAGTCCATTTAAAATATTTAGACGTGCATGGGTTTAAACTTTTAAAACATTTATCAGCATTGTAATGTGTACTCACAATTGTGGAAGCAATGCTTTGTTCACCTATTTAAAAACCAGCCGTGGTTTAATTTTTCTTCAGATCATATAAGACTTTTGACTTTTACTATATATTTCTGCAGAGAGGAACATTTCTAGTGAAAACTCCATCATTATCATTGCTTAGAAAGTTGGCTTAGATGCAGGAAACATTTGTTTAAATATCTGTGTAGTTGTGAAACTCCAGAGGCAAATTATTCCTAATGCTGAGTTCTCAGAGGAAAAAAAAATGTTATAATGTATATAGGTCTCCTCAGATTTCCATTGCAACTTCTAGTTCAGGAATAGTTTAGATTATTCTCTCTACACTTCATCCTTTTTGCTTTCTTAATGAATTTCTTTGAACACTGATATAATTACATTTTCTCATGATTCTCTTTCTTCAATGTTACAAGGTCAAATATTTCTAGGGAATCATGAGGTAGAGAAAGTGTATGTTAAGAATTAGAAATTGAAAATGAAAGGCAAAACTTAAAGCTTTGTCAGTTCATCCTTTGTTCTATAGAACAGTCTGGGGGAGAAATAGATTATTTTCTGTCTGTTATATTTATGTTAGAAAATATGACATTTCCTGCCTTTAATTGCTCAACCACCCTTTTTCCTTTTATAAATCTTTAATATCTTGTTTATTACTTTGGCATAATTAGAATACTTAACACTTCAAAGCCAATTAATATATTAACCCTGAGTGCACTAGCTTCTTTGTTGGCTTTTAAAAAAATTCTTGACCTATTGGTTAATTATGTCTGCTGTTTTACACATGCTCTTGTGTTAAAAATGTCTTTCAACTCACCCAGAAGACTCTACTTATTGGGCATAAAATGATTAAGTCAAGAAAAAGAAGAAGGGTAAAATGTAGCAATAAATTCAAGGATCAAGTATTAATTCAAGGTTTCTGCAATAGATATGTGGATATGTATTCCAAATGAAACATTTTTTTAATATCAAGGCAATTGATATATGATTTTCCATTGACTTGGGATTGTTGCTTATACATACATAATGGGAAATAGATCATTATGCATGAAATATTGATAGGGGTCTACACAACCCATATTTCAGAGTTGAATACTCTAATGTAAACTCTTGTGCTAAGTGAACAAGGCTTTTCTGTGGAGTTCAGGAAACAAACTTCATGAAAAATATGTCAGAAACATGAAAGCCTTGTATTATTTATAGAACTTCAGTTGTATGCACCTACATGGCCCTAGACGAAATCCACTTTCAAACATTCTAGTATCTCTATTCTTTATTTCAAATATTTATAAAATTTTCTAGTTGGAATTTTAGTAGCCTGATACAATTGCCTGTTTATAGGAGCTTCATTGGGATAACAGAATAACAGAGTTAGAAGAGACCTTACAGGTCTTCTAGTCCAACCCTAGGGTCAAGCAGGAAACCCTATACTATTTCAGACAAATGGTTGTCCAATCTTTTCTTAAAAACCTCCAGTGTTGGAGCACCTCCAACTTCTGGAGGCAAGTCGGTCCACAAAATTGTTCTAACTGCCAGGAAATTTCTCCTTAGTTCCAGGTTGGTTCTCTCCTTGATTAAGTTTCCATCCAATGCTTCTTGTCATTGCCTTCAGGTGATTTGGAGAATAGGTTGGCCCTCTCTTCTTTGTGGCAGCCCCTTAGATTTGGAACCCTGCTGTCAAAGCACCCCTAGTCCTTAGACGTACCCAATTCCTGCAACCGTTCTTTATATATTTTAGCGTTTTGTAATCATTTTTGTTGCTCTTCTCTGCACTCTTTCTAGCCTCTCAATGTCTTTTTTGTATTGTAGCAACCAAAACTGAATGTAATATTCCAAGTGTGGTCTTACCAAGGCATTATAAAGTGGTATTAACACTTCGCGCGATCTTGATTCTATCCCTCTGTTAATGCAACCTAGGATTGTATTGGCTTTTTTGGCAGCTGCAGCACACTGCTCGCTCATATTTAAATGACTGTCCATTAGGACTCCAAGATCCTTCTTGCAGTTACTACTGTTGAGCCAGGTACCACCTATTCCAGTGATGGCGAAACTTTTCAGCACCGAGTGCCCAAACTGGAATGTGCGTGCATGCGTGCTTGCCGGAGCACCGGAAAACCGAAGACCAAAAAACAGGCGCATGCCTGTTCTTGGGCCATTTTCAGGCCATTTTCCGGGCTGTTTCAGGCCATTTTCCGAGCCAAAAACGGCCTAAAAACAGCCTGAAAAACAGCCGGGTTTTTGGCCATTTTTCAGGCTGTTTCCCAGTGCTCTGGCACCTGCAAAGACCAGCTGGCTGATGGTGTGTGTGCAAAGCATGAGTAATGTTGTCTAGCAGATAGCAGTGTCTGTAGGAAAGAAAATTCAAGATGGCAACCAAAACAATGCAGTTGAAACTGTAGTTATTTTTAATGTCACAACCTACATAAAAAGGATCAGGGTTTCAATTCCACGGTTGTGACTGTCATCTCTTTTGACCCCTCCTTTTATGGATACCCCTGCTGATACCGGAATTGGGAACTGTTAAACCATAAGTGTTCATATTTGCAATGTTTCTTTAATAAGCACTTTTTAAGTAAATCATATCTTAATATGAGGAGCAAACTCAAGTGTGATGCGTAACTGGAGGACAAATGATGGCTGGACAGGCACCTCACACTGTCACTTTAATGTAAAAATATCTAACAACATATCAAACCAAATGCATGGTATGTTTATAAATTGCAGTGGCTGAGTTCATAGAGGAGGATCTCAATCAGGAACAAATCATACTATGGTTGAGCATCTTGTGGAAACCAGAGCAGACTCAAGAGCTCAAAGTGCTGAAATTCCATCCAGCTTCTCTTTGATAACTTTAGCAAGCAATTCAAGACTGTATTTATCCCGGCAGGTGTTTGGTGGCTTAACAAAACACAAAGGAGAGCTTCAGAAAGCAGGGCCACTTCATTCTACAAGGATCTGCCTATGCAGCCTTGATGATATATGCACTAGCTTTTTCTGTGAAGAAATTCTGTTTATGATCAAAACAATACAGTAGCCTCAGCTATGTAACAAAATATGGATGTCATGTTGTACATTATTTAAATGCAGCATAAAACATTTCTCTTAATACAGAAGTCATGGAAAAAAGCAGGTCTGATTTCTGTTTCAGAAAAAAAAATGCAAGTTTGAAATGATTCTGTTACTTAATGATTTTAACAAGCATGACTAGGCATAAGTAAATGTAGTTGCCCTGTAATTCTGCCCTGTTTATTCTTAAAACTTTATTCAGTGAGAAGGGAGTCAAGACAGTAGATGAAAGTCCCATTCTTTTATAATGCATTGATTTCACATACATGTAGAAAGAGATGGAGCTTTAATCATACAGTTACAACCACCACTCAGGCTTTTTTTAATCCCCTCCCCCCTCCCCATCTCCTTCCAGACATCCCAGGCCTTTTTCAATCTAGCAATACCTTATTGCTGGGTTAAAATACTTTATAGACTTTAGGAATCTTCAAGCAACACAATATAATCTAAAATTATGCAATAACATATTTATCTCATCTTCAAACTTTTCTTATGGCATAGAACATCCTTTAAAGGCCCTATCTATATGAGGCTGAAAGCAATGAGACTGTAGAATCTGTGCCTCTTATATTTCATTCTGACTTTACTCTTTAGTATTCCTTGCCTCCAATACAATCTATCTGCCAACTTAGGATAATGCTTCATGTCCCTCAAATGAACTCCATGCAAGCTGATGGAAGTACCGTTGTTAGCTTTTAAGATACGCCAACATTTTTCTTTCACTGCTGTGAAAGTTTTCCAAAGAGTGTAGTTTTTCAAAAGGAAATATCCTAGTTTGCTTTCTTTGATATTTTCTGCATCTTATGCTCAGAAGTCAAAGGGTGTTTTTCCATTAAATTATAACAACTTAAAGCAGTAGGTGTGGTTGATCAACACTGATTAGATCCAGTCCAGTTCTTTTTTGTCTGAGTGCAAAATAGTATCAGAACAAATCAGCTTCCCAGGATACTCTATAGCTGAACTCAAGGGTCCTTAACTCCACTATTGAGCAAGAACTGATGAACACACAAACAACAAAAGATTTAGACAATCTCAGATGCTCTCGACAAACACAATGGGTTTTAATAGCAAAAGATACTGATAATCTGTAACTTGCATTTGTATACCAAATCTGTCCTCTCCCTCATTCTGCCTCACCACAATTCATATATTACACCAGTCTAGCTACATCTGATGAAATGAGGGGCAGGTCAAGAAAACTTATGTCTTTTAACAAAATTGATCTTTATTAAAGGTTTTACCAGACTTTCTATGATTTTTTTGCAATCAAATATATAAATCAACCTTTTCTTGTCTTCTGTCTTTTAAAATTGGGAGCAAAATTCCAGTTATGACTGTTGATTTCAGTGTTACCTGTTTTACCACTACGTATGAATTCAGAGAAAGGGATGAGTTGGTGTTGTCTTTCTCTTCAATCTAATATAATTTTTATTCAACAAAAAGCATGTCAAAAGTTGATTCTTGGGAGCGAAATAAATGTAAAATATAGGAAAAATGGGATAACTGAAGGTCAAGCAAGGGTAGTTCAGAAGGTGGTTCAGCTCTGTAGATAGCTGGAATTTAGGATTATGCACTTTGCCTTCTCAGGGTTGTTGCCTAACCAGCCAATTTTTCTAGGTCCTGTTTCAGCTACGATACAGGCCCTGTAAGAGCTACTTCAGAAAGAAGATGGTTACAGTATGCACCTAAGAACTGAGAGGAGTTTGCAAGAGGAAAGGCCTCATCAACTACTGAAGGTGATACATGCTACCTGTTTTATTATCAGACAAGACCAGCAATATAAAATTTCTACCTTTCTCTTCTCCTTTGAGCTCTTTTCTGTATTGATTGATGACTTTTTTTGTATCGAGTTATGTAGGTCATTTGGGTGCTTGGTTGCAAAACTTTATAAGACAGTACTGAACAAGGGGGAAAAAGGTAAGTCACTGGAGAAGGCCTGTGCCTTTGCTGAAACAGGACATAATAGCAAACTGTTTAGCTAATGAATGATTGAGTGAAAAGCAGAGTATCCAGTAACAATTGAGCTTAATACCTAGCTTTGTGCTCAGTTTTCTAAAGGAAAGAGTATTTTGTATCAAGGTTATCTGTAGAAAGCTATAATATCACTGCAGTAACCATAACCATTGAACACTCTGAAAAGAGCAATTCAGCTCTCCTAAAGTAGCTTTCAAGAAGCTCTACGGATAGATTTAATGATGTTACATAATTGAGAATAGATTTTTAATAGAATTTGGCTTTCACTTTGTAAGAACACACTGCAAATGTGTTGTAATAGTTCCTTCCCAAGTTGTACTTAACTATGATGCAAACATACCCCAGTAATTTCTTTCTTTTTGGTCATGTCTCAATGACATAGTTCCATCTAATCTCAACACATAAGACAGCCTTACATAGTTGTATTAGAGTTAGGGTAGTATTTTTCTTTTTTGTGGCAATGCTAGTCACACAAAAGCTGTAAGATATGTAAAATCTGTTAAAGCCATTCAGTGATAAAATCAGATTATCTATTGCAGGGGTGTAAAACTCACATCGTCACGGCATTGTCACATGACGTATCAAAGCTTTTTTCCCCTTCGCTAAACCGGGCGTGGGCGTGGCCAGTGTGTAAGGCATTCGGCCCATGGGCTGAGAGCTTGACAGCCTTGATCTATTGTATGAAGAATTAGAATAACACCTATTAGCCATTTCAGATTGATGAGGGCATAATTTTTTCTTCCTGTCCCTGGCTAGCATCACTCTGCCTCCATTTTGATGTTGCATCCCTGATGACTTCAATTCAGCAGTGCTGTGCTGATAGTCTATCAAAATAATATAACAGCATACCTAACTCAGCTCAAATAGCAAAACAGTGGAATGATGAACCAATTCTCACTTGCACTGTTTTCCAAAGAGTGTGCAGAACGGGTAAGAAAAGAAAGGAAGACGAGAAAACTCTTTAAAATGCTACTTATCTAGGCAAAATACACCAGGACTGCAGAAATCTAGTAAACTACTATATTGGGGTCAAGAAATACAGAAAACTTCAACTAGGAAATCATTAGTATAAATAATCTTGCAGGAGAGTAGCACTTCTCTGCTGTTCATTAAAGCAGTGTTACTTTTAGGGAAGGCAGCTGACCACGTGGCAAAGCGGTAGGGACGAGTGGCAGCTCCGTAAAATCCCGCTGATTTCTTCAAGTCCGGGGGCTCTACGGAGCCGAAAGTCACCCTGTAGGGATGATGAAGGTAGAGGGCATGCTTCAGTGGTCGTGAGGAGAGCGCAGTCTCCTCAACTGACCCGAAGAAGAGAAGCCCCTTGAACCAGCAAGAAGAGAAGATGGCCATTATGGCTGAACCGAAGCCACGAAGACAGCTGGAATGGAAGGGAAGAAAGGAAAGATCTGGTAGCAGTGTGCTCGGTCCAGGTAAGAAATTCTTCTAACTTTTGCCATGGAATTTTCCCTAAAATACCCCCCTCAGAAAGTGGCACTCAACAGAGGTAATTAGCGGTGACTAAAGACCTGGAGCTACTGTTAGAATTGGTAAAGAAGGAAAAGAAATTGAAAATAGAAGTAACTTTAAAAAATAAAGGACAGATTGGATTGGTCAGCTCTTTAAAAACTAAACTGTTTCAAAACTCTGGATTATATCTTTACTACCATCTTGACTTGAGGAACTTTGGGAAATTATTGGAAAATATTTCTATTTGTAGACATTTTATTTGCAGTAAAAATGGAAGAAAAATAGTAACAGTGACACCTGCTGGCTGAGGAAGGTAATATAGAATTGGAAAAAGGAAGAAATGAAAGTTGTTATGACTAAGATAAATTGGCTGAAATATACTTTACATCTGTAACTGTTTATACTTGGTCCTTGGAGACAGACGGTGAAGACATCTGTGAGAACCTTGAGGTTTATAATTATGTTGGACAGTGTGCGAGTGTGAAACAATTTGGAGTTCTGAAACAAAGTGGAGACTGTTAAGAGATTAATTAATAGAGGGTTAGTTTGAACTGTTTTAATATTGGCTATTTTGGTGCGACATAATTGGGACATTGGGATTCTGACAGATTACTGAGTAAAATCTCAAGCTTATTAAAATAAGGCAAAATGGGATTTCAAGGGGTAAATAAATGTTTCACAAAAAGAAATATTATTGACCCTCCAAGGTATACAGGAAATGATGACAAGGAACCATAGGGAGATAAAAGAATTGATACATGATGTAGTTATGAGACCAGAAAACCATGACCAAAAGACATTAAACAACAAACAGGAAACTAAGGAAACAGAAAAAAAAATAGAAAGAACAGAAGAAAAGACAGGAGAGGGAAAATGACAAATTATATAAAAAGATAAAAAAGAAGAGATAGTTAAAGCTGAAACAGAAATAGTGAATTATATTTTGAGAGACCAAAAGATAGAAGGGGATACACAGAAAGACACTCCCGAAGTGAGGAAAAGACCATTGAAAAGTGTATTGAGGGCACAAAAGAGTGAAGAAACAATAGAGACAGAAGAAATAATTAGACTAAAGATGAAAGAGTAAATAAGATACAAGATGCCATGGGAGGAGTATAGGAGATGTGCCAAGAAGTCAATAAGAGTTACGATATGAAAATGGGCAAGAGATAAGTGATAAATGTAAAACACCGTGTAACACAGGAGCTATACCATGAAGAATTAGTATAAAGATAGAAAATAGAAATGGGGAGAAGGTCACTTTTTTTGATTGGGGAACGACTCTATTAATGGGTAGAAAATAGCAGAAGCTAGAAATCTAGATATGTAAACAAAGGTATAATAGAATAATGAACATTGAATAACTAAGATAAATAAACTGCAGGATTATCTGGAGGTTTATTGTCTATAAAGGTGAGGTCCATTTGATGTTTATAGATGATGGATATTAGTAATGGACTATAGATAAAACTGAATAGAGAGCGTAACGGAACAATGTAAAACGCATAACAAGGATAAGCGAAGAGGAAGATGAATAGGCATTGAGAATAATAGTTATAATTACTGTATGTATAAGACTAATTATCAATATTTAATAGAGAATGTAGACTGCACCCAGATGGTACACTGTTACCGTGAATATAGACATAATATATATATAATCAAGAAAATTCTACAATGTGATGTATAATGTATAACAATGAAATTTATAATGTATAATGTGTAATAATGAAAAATGTACAATAAAAGTAATTTTAAAAAATATGAACACTAATTGGTGAATTCTGGATATGCAAATTATTCATGACATAATGACGCAATCAAATGCTATTTCTTCTTGTAATATATTTCACATATATAAAAAACTCCAAAAGATGTATAATCTTGAGTCTTGAATTTCTATTTATTCTATTCTTCAATAGAGATGCTTCCAATTTTCATTTACAGAATTTATGAATAATTTTATTGCAATGTCCATTATTTTAAGTGTGGAAGACATGATCTAATTATCTCATATGCTTCTTTATATTAATATCAAATCAATATTTTCTATAGTTTTTAAAAATATCCTATGTTGGTAATTTGTGAGATTATGAGTAATGCAGGGTTTATACATAAATTGTTGTCTCATATCTAGAACATGATTTGGGACAAATTGCATCATCTTTTTCAACCATTCAGTCCTGACTGACCCTTGGTCACTCTATGGATCAGAATTTTCCACGTGATATTTTTGGTGATATTGGTCTAGGACTTTTTTGTTATTTTTGCAGTGCATGGGATGCATAATAGTCATTTCCAGCACCTTAGTTCAAAAGCATCCACCTTTCCCTTAACAGCCTCTTTCAGAGTCCAAATTTTGCAGCCATAAGTACTAGTTGGAAAATTATTTTGTTAACTAATCTTCATTTGCTTGGTAGGCCTATATCTTTACTCTTCCAGATATTATTCATGTCCGACATTACAGTTCTTCCAAGATCTCAGGGCTGCAATTGCCACGTTGGTCAATTTTAGAGCTCAGAAGATAAATTTCTTTACTGTTTTGATGGTCTCATTTTCAATCTGCACTTTGACCTGTGTGTCCTCAATTGCAGAATGTGCAAATATGCAAATTCAGGAGATTGGTTGTATATTTTACTTTCAAGCACACAATTAAGTAACAGGTCATTAGATCTCTTTCTGGCTGCAAAAAACCATGATATTGCTTGTGGCAGAAAAAGACTGTAAAATCTATTCAGCCCAGATCAGAAGAAATATGTTGAAAATACTTTTTGCTGGTATTTCACTCCATTAAAGCTGAATTGCACCAGTGACTTAATGAAGTGAAACCAGACTGCTGAAGAAGAATTAAAGGAAAGGATGGTATGACAGCAATATAAAATTGTAAAAAAGATTTGGTAGAAATATTTTGATCAAAGATTCAAAATTTTAAGACACAATAGGTCTCCTGAGTCAATGTGAACTATAATTTTGTTATTTGATTTCTTCTGTAGAATGATACGCTTCCTAAAATCTTTATCAGTTTCTTATCAGTAGAATTTATTTTAGATATATCCAATTTTTATGGAAACAGTAAAGAAAGATGATTAGATAGATAGATAGATAGATAGATAGATAGATAGATAGATAGATAGATAGATAGATAGATAGATAGATA
>JANHFL010002507.1:325810-356459 GCA_032468155.1 Oxyrhabdium leporinum | reverse complement strand
CATTTTATTTGCAGTAAAAATGGAGGGGAAAAAAGTAACAGTGACACCTGCTGGCTGAGGAAGGTAATATAGAACTGGAAAAAGAGGAAGAAATGAAAGTTGTTATGAGTAGGATAAACTGGCTGAAATATACTTTACATTTGTAACTGTTTATACTTGGTCCTTAGAGGCAGACTGTGAAGACATCTGTGAGAACTTTGAGGATTATAATTATGTTGGACAGTGTGCGAATGTGAAACAATTTGGAGTTCTGAAACAAAGTGGAGACTGTGAAGGGATTAATTAATGGAGGGATAGTTTGAATTGTTTTAATATTGGCTATCTTGGTGCAACATAATTGGGATGTTGGGATTCTGACAGATTACTGAGTAAAATCTCAAGCTTATTAAAATAAGGCAAAATGGGATTGCAAGGGGAAACAAATGTTTCACTAAAAGAAATATTCTTGACCCTCCAAGGTATACAGGAAATGATGACAAGGAACCATAGGGAGATAAACGAATTAATACATGATGTAGTTATGAGTCCAGAAAACCATGGCCAAAAGACATTAAACAACAAAAAGAAAACTCAGGAAACAGAAAACAAAATAGAAAGAACAGAAGAAAGGACAGGGGAGGGCAAATGACAAATGATACAAAAAGACAAAAAAGAAGACAAAATCAAAGTAGAAGTAGAAATGGTGAATTATATTTTGAGAGACCAAAAGATAGTAGGAGATACACCGAAATATACAACTGAAGTGTGGAAAAGACCATTGAAAGGTCTATTGAGGGTACAAAAGAGTGAAGAAACGATAGAGACAGAAGAAATATTTAGACTAAAGACAAAAGGGAAAGGAAGATACAAGATCCCATGGGAGGAGTAGGGGAGACATGTCAAGAAGCCAACAGGAGTTGAGATACGAAAATGGGCAAGAGATGAGGGATAAATGTAAAACACTATGTAACACAGGAGCTATACCGTCAAGAATTAGTATAAAGATAGAAATTAGAAATGGGGAGATCATCACTTTTTTTTTTGGATTGGGGAACTACTCTTAAGTAGAAAATAGCAGAAGCTAGATATCTAGTATGCAAACAAAGAGATATAATAGAATAATGAGCATCAAATAACTAAGATAAGTACACTATAGGATTATCTGAAGGTTTATTGGCTATAAAGGTGAGATCTAGTTGATGTTTATAGATGATAGATATATATTAGTAATGGACCTTAGATAAAACTGAATAGAGGGCCTAACGAAACAATGTAAAACACATAACAAGGATAAGTATAGAGGAAGATGAATAAGTAGTGAGAATAATAGTTATAATTACTATATGTATAAGACTCATTATCAATATGTAATAGAGAATGTAGAGACTGTACCCAGACGGTATACTGTTACTGGGAATATAGACATCCTATATATAACCAAGAAAATTCTACAATGTGATGTGTAATGCATAATAATGGGATTTATAATGTATAATATATAATGTGTAATAATGAAAAATGTACAATATTTTTTTTTTAAAGCAGCCTTTTTCAGTTTTCAAATCCGGAAAAAATGGCATTAAAGAATCTACTGCTGATTAAAATCGATCTGATTCTTAACCCAGAAGCATCTTTTTGCCAAGCTTTACAAGATTGCACAGAAGAAAAAGGTATTGTTTTAATAAGTAGTAGAGAGTTTTTGTGCTCACAGTCAAGTGAAGTCTGAAACACTTTTAAATCATTTTCAAAGCATGAAGAGTGCTACTAAGCAAGCAATACTATGGACCACTTATTTTGGAGTGGGTCCCAAGATCAATAGGGTTTGTGATGGTGCTGTCGGTATGGATATGGGGAGATCAGATATCTCCTTTGCCCTCATATCTATGCCAGGAACACCATCACAGGCCCCAACAAGCACACACAAGATCAACAACACTTTTGCACACTCTTCCTCCAGTAGGGGAGACCCTAACCATCTAGCACAGGGATGTCAAACTTGATTTCATTGAAGGCCGCATCAGGGTTGTGTTTGATCTCAGGGGTGGCCGTGGCCAGCTTGACATCACTTCTGTCAGCGCCTGTGGTGGCCCAAGTGCTCTGCCAGTGAAAATGGGCTCTCAAGGTCCTTTTCTGTTGCAACGGCCTCCTGCAACCCTCTGCCAGTGAAAACAGGGGTCAGGAGACCTCACGTAGCCCTCCCGAGCTCTGTTTTCGCTGGCAGAGGCACTGTGAGCTGGTCCTTTGCTGTTTCCAAGGTGGCCCCATGAGTCAGATCTAAGCACCCCATGGGTCAGATCTGGCCCGCGGGTCTTGAGTTCGACACCCCTGATCTAGCATCAACACTCCTCTGGATTCTATACAGGAAAAACAGGACAAGAACAATTAATGGCACAAGGATTTAAAATATGAACAAAAGAGTGTTTCCACTTCCCAGGCTATATACAGATAGTCTTCAACGTACAACCACAATTGAGCTCAAAATTTATGTTGTTAAGTGAGAAATTTGTTAAGTAAGTTTTGCTCCATTTTTTTCACATTTGTTAAGTGAATCACTGCAGTTCTTAAATTACTAACAAGGCTGTTAAGTGAATCTAGTTTCTGCACAGTAACTTCAAACAGTCACTAAATGAACTATTGTAAGTCGAGGACTACCTGTAATTTGTCAAGTGGGAAAGATGCCCTCAGTCTCCTGATTTTATGGCTTTGGCTTATAACTGCCCCAAGAGTAAAAAGGACCTTCCCCCTCCTGCTGAAATGATCTTGGCTTTGGGTTCATTTGACCCCCGTGGATCAGAGAGGAAATGAGGATAAAACCTTTGCCTCCTCTAGAGGGAATGAGACTGTCTGGAGACGCAGATCAGCTACTCATCGTTTCAAATCCGGGCAGCTTCTGTTCCCTTTCTCCTTTGCTCACCTTTTCTTTGACCCGCCGTCAAACAGAATTCATTAAGGCAGCGCGTCTGCATCTCCTCCCAACTTTCCACCCCGCCCGCCCACCGGCGGCGGTTCTCCTCAGCGGCCGCGGCGTTCGCGGTTTTCTTGGCACGGCCACTTCCGACCGGGGGCAGTCGAGGAGGAGGACCGGGATGGTCGTCATCTCTTTTCGGAGTTCCGCTGCTTCGACGCCGGGGCTTGACTGACGCGAGCGGGGGGCGTGGAGCGAGCGGGGGTGGCGGTGGAAGCGTCTGCCTTCGCAGACGGCTTTCTTGACGATGTCCGCGTCGGAGGAAGAGTGCGCCTTCGGCTACATAGTGGAGCTATTAGCAAAAGGCAAGGTAAAGCGAATCCTTCTCGCCTCGCCGCTAAAAAAAACTCCCTCGCGTTTTTCGCCGGTAATTCGGCGTCCAATACGAAGTACGCCCTCCGCGTGCCGCGCTCGCAGGTGAAAAGCAACTTCGGCTCAGACTTGCGGGAATAACCGACCAGCCGCGAGAAAGGCGTTTCCGAGGCGGCGGCGGCGGCGGCGGGGGAAGCAGGCGGGCTGCCGCGAGGGGAACTGCTTAACCAGAGCGACGGGACGGGCGGCTTTGTCCGCCCTCTGGGATAAAGTGTGAGTTGCGTGTGAGTTCCTATGCTGCTACTGTGGGAGTCTAGGCTAGCTAGAGCACGCCGGGCTCTTGTTTATTTAACAGACCCAACGGCCGAGCTGGATTTCAAATCCTCCAGCGATGCTCATTCTCCGCACCCTACGTTTAGGACTCGCTCCCTGGCTGTCTTCGCACGACGTAGTTAAGCCAGCAAGTAGCCAATCACGCTTTAGCGTAAGGGGTTTTGCGAACTCGGCCGTGTGCAGGGAGTCCTCGACTTATGACCACAACCGAGCCCAAAATTTATGTTGCTGAGTGAAACGTTTGTTAAGCGAGTTTTGCCCCATTTTGCGACTTTTCTTGCCACTGTTGTTAAGTGAATCACCGCAGTTGTTAAATAAATAACACGTCTGTTAACCAAATCCAATTGACTTTGCTTGTCATAAAAGGTGATCACAGGAGCCAGGGACCTAGCAACTGTCTTAAATATGAATCAGTTACCAATCATCTGAATTTTGATCACATGACCATGGGGATGCTGCAGTGGTCGTAAGTGTGAAAGATGGTTGTAAGTTACTTTTTCAGTGCCATGTTTAACTTGGAACAGTCACTAAATGAACTGTTGTAAGTGGAGGATTACTTGTAGTTCACAGTTCAGTGAATGTGGCCTATAAAGCCTGAAATCTGGGTTAAACCATGATTCAGATAACTGGTAAGTATGACATGGAACACAACTACTAGGTATTTGAAATAAATGTCTTTTTTCTTGTATTAGCTTCCTTCATATTAACAGTTATGCAAGTTAATTGGTCTGGTTTACAAGGAACACTAAACCATGATGTAAAAACCAACCAAGGTCATTTTATACAGTGGGGAGTTTGGTTAAGCTCGAAGTGAACTCGGTATGGTAGCAACTCCTGTCAGAACTCAACAAGTACTAGAGACAAAATATGTTGAGTTTGTATGATTAATGATGTTATTAATTTGTTCTGAATTAGTTTCTCATTACTATAATTAATAATTTCATGGCCTGGGAATTAAAATAAAAATTAGAATAAAAATCAATGTATAGTTTGTGCTCCATGGAGATGTTCTGAATTATAGCAATTCCACAGGATGGCTGTTGAAACTTACTGCAAAGCTACAGCTGAAAGTGTAACATAGATAATTAGCTGCATCATCCCCGTCCCAGGCTTTTACAGCTGAACCCTTTCTATAGCTAAAGCATCTCTATTGATTGCAACCAGGTTGCTTTAATCTTTGTTTTTAATGTTTTTTTTCTATTTCACCTGGGGAAATTGTTGAAAGCAAAGATTTTAAAAATGTGTAAATTAGATTTAGGAGAACAGCATACTGAATACAGTAAGAATTATTTCTGGATGACCATGAGTCTTATTTAAGAAATAGAAGTTCTTTGGGATAGATGTATCTTGCACAGAGTGGCAAGATCTTCTACACTGGAGCTTTCTTCCAAATGTGTTGTGCAGTAACTCACATTATAACAATTCAGCATAATCTATCATTGTAACCCAACACACATGAAGGGCATAAATTTGAAGAAGGAAGTGATAGATCCCTTGGACTGAATCTTGCCTGCCTAACTTAAGTTTAGAACACCTTCTGGTATTTTTCATGGAAACTATAAGAGGATCCCATTAGTGATAATACCACTTGTTGTGATTGCCTCTGAAATGGCTGGGGGTATGGTAGAACATAATATAAATCACTAATAGGGATCTTGAATGTGGGCATTTTAACAGCCATGTTAAAATGTTTTCCTTTACTGTGAATAGTAGGAAAGTATAAATTGTGCTGTTGTCATTGCTGATCCTATTATGCCTAAGTAATGAAGCCAGTGAGTCCTGTTGCCCTTACCGTTTTAAAATGGGATAAGTTAAGGAAAATAGTAGATTTCCCCTGGCTTTGTTTCTTATCGTTACCTGTGAGTTGGAAAATTACTTCTCAATAGGGAATGTAACTACAGCAGCCTGAAATGTTAGGAGTTGGGCACATCCCAAACTTTGACCATATTCGCATGTTAGTTTGTGTCGATAACAAAAGCATTAGTGGTTGTTTCAGCTGCTATGCGCTAAGCCTTGCAGTGACTTAAAGCTCCAGATAAAAACAGATCAGAACCAGAGTTTCACCAAACTGGAATCTGGCTACTTCACTTATAGGGAATATCCAATCTGAAAATTCCTGCTTTTAGGACTGAATTTTAAGCCATTTACTACACAGCCCTAGTTGATGCATGCTTTGATTATAAGCATAAATTAAATGTAGCTTTTTAAAAGTAACGGGTATAAATGCTGAATAATGCAGACTTATGTTCTGGATAGTTTTAATATTTTTAGTAAAGCAGAATCTCCTTTTCATCTAGTATTCAGCATAGCTCAATGTCACTTGGTCATTGGGCAGCAATAGTTAAATCTAATCATCTAATCTTGTGCACCTGGTCTTCATTTAGTCACTCCTCTAGAGAAATGGGAAGAAGCTGCACTAATTAAAATGAACATATAATGAGGTAATTAATGCTCTGGGCTGAACATACGTAGTATGATTTCTGTCTTCTGAGTTTAATTTACGTTGTAATGTAAATGTTGAAGAAACTACAACAATTTGGTATGAGAAAGGATTTGAAATGTGGCTAAAGCTTATGCTTGACCCAAGAAATTTGGTAGCATCTGCATAGCTTCAATTGCAGCTGTAAAATATTCTGAATTCCTTGTTTGACTGTCACAGCTGATTCCAAATAGATACATTTATTAATTAATCCAAATTTCCTCACAGCCTTATACATTTTTCCATTATCTTGATTAGTTCTGTTAAAGCCCTAGCTCACTTCTAGAATAGGGAAATGACTTGGATGATTGCATGAATTGCTCCTGAGTGTTTTCCCCTGTTTAGGAAAGCCAAAGGAGTTTTTGCTTTTTCATAGTCAGCAACAATGAAAAAGAAGCCTAGATTGATACTAGCAGAAAGCTAGAACAGTACAGGTTAGAACCTATTTGGAGATCAGTTCCAGGGAGACGGTGACTGACAAAAAAGTACTACTGTATACCAAGGTTGTGCCTGTACAGAACTCTCCAGTGGACCATTCTAGCATAGTGAAAACCTCACAGCATTATTGTTTGTATATAAAGAGTTTGGAGTATTCAGCAGCTTGCTCTAATCAGTTTTTATGAAACTTTGTAGTTTGGTTCTGTGGTTTGGAATTGTGCCAATTACATATGATACAAATCCAATATCTGTAATTATGGCCTGTCCAGTTATAATAGATTATTTTTCAGAGAGTCTTTCTCTGAAAAGGAGAATCTCCAGAGGTATGTGTTTACTGTTATTTTTTAGCTAATAAAAGTTGAGATAAGTTCTGGCTAAGTTGACAAAGTGTGGTACTAAATACATTTTTATCAAGGTGCTATTCATTTCTTTTTCAATTTCTGTCCAGGCTGGATAATTGCCAGTTTCAGATACTCTACTCCTGGGCAAAGTTCTGAATTCAAGGAGATGAATGGTCTGTAGAGATTTTCAGTCATTCAGGTCATAGTTGTCCTAAAGGTGCTTTTTCAGGAGATAACTGGACTTTTCCTTTCCCCTTTCCCTTTCCTTTTCTTTGCCTTTTTTTCCCTTTCCCGTTCCCTTTCCTTTCCTTTCCTTTCCTTTTCCTTTTCCTCTTTTTCATTTTTTCTGTTTGCTTCTCATCCAAAAAGCTTCTTCAGCTCTGACAGGATAGTGGGGAATGAAAGGATTTATATTCCTTGTAGACAGCTGGTCATTTGCATCCTTTTAGAGGTTAGTTGAAGCACTTGGAGGTTTATCTGTGTCCTCAGGGTCACCTGCTTCTGGTTCCTGTAGTCTGCAATTTTTTTTTCTCTGGAAATCCATTCCTACTCACATACCATTCAAAGGGTGTTCATCCCAAATTGTCTAGCTAAAAGTCTGTAGAGTTTCTCAGTCATCCAGGTCATGGCTGTCCCAAAGGTGCTTTTTCAGGAGGCGACTGGACTTTCTTGTTTCTTCTTTGAAGATGTTTCTCTTCTCACCCAAGAAGCTTCTTGGATGACCAGCTGTATGGAAGGAATATAAATCCTTCCATTTCCCACTATCCTGTCAGAGCTGAAGAAGCTTCTTGGATGAGAAGTGAAACATCTCCAAAGAAAAAAACAAGAAAATCCAGTTGCCTCCTGAAAAAGCACCTTTAGGACAAGGAGATGAATGGATGACATCAACTATCTAGATCCATTTTTCAGCCCCGGTTATGGATGCTGCTTTTGATACCTTGGGAAATTATGTACACTGGGGCCTAGGCAAAGATAGTGTGTCTCCTGGGTCCTATAATATAAGCCCAATATATCTGAATAAAAGGAAGAATTTTTAAGACTGGGACCCTTTCAAAAGAGCCGGCAGTCAGCCATCAAAGAGTGTAATGTAATGTCAGACACAAAAAAGTGAAAGGTAACACTGTTGATTAGAGCAGGGGTCCCCAACTCCAGGTCCATGGACCGGTACTAGTCTGCGGCATATGAGGAACCATGTAAAGCGAAGCCCCATCAACAGGATGCATGCCCCCTCCTGTCTGCAGAAAAACCTCTTCATGGAACTAGTCCCTGGTGCCCAAAAGGTTAGGGGCCGCTGGATTACAGTATCAGAATAGAGAAAAGTATATGGAGTTGGTGTAACATGTTTCTATAGAAAGACATTTGATTACAAATGAGAACAATTTGATTAAAGAGGAATGGGGCTGAGATAAAAGAAAAATGTGAGAATGATGATTGATAAAATGAGAAACTGCAAGAATAAAGTAATAGCAAGATTCTCTAATAAATGAGCCAATGTGGCATGGAAATATACTGAACAGTGACTAACAGAAGGATTGACTAACAGAAGGACTGCACACTCAAACTCAAGGAAGAGAATTCCCCCAAAGTGACAGAAGAGAAAGGGAATTCCTACTTACAACAGCCTCATGAGTGGGCAGCTATAATGGGAAGGGATCAACAATAAATTTTTAAGTTGAGGTATAGAAAATGTGAAATATGTAAATGTATAAATTGAAAGTCATTTTTATAGATGTACAAAATGAAGTGGAGCTCAAAACGTGGTGGCAAAATACCTGGGGAATTGGTATTTTCAGAGAAACAGCTCCATTGGCTAGAAATAATATCAGACAAATTCAGACAATCTGATAACATAATGACTGGTGATGGGCCCATTGAGGTAGTAATGAATAGGAGAAGATTCAGTAAGGAACTCCAGAAAAATTGTTCAAGGGAAAAGGATATCTAGAAGTCTGTGAGGTCTTCAGTCTCAAGCTGTTGCTTATAAATGCCAACTGCCTGTGTAATAAGGTCAAGTTAATGAAATTCACTTTCTCATCAAATAAAGTTTGGTGGCAGTCAGGGACTGTGTTCATGAGATGACAAAAAGGCCATTCCCGACCTACTTGACTATATATCTTGTCTGATCTTATAATCTCCATAGCTTATGGTGTTTGGTCAATTTCAGTCTTGGGGACTTCAGATTTCGGGACTTTGTGATCTTCCTCACAAGCATGGGTTCATTCAAAGTACATTTGTATTATATAAAAATTTCACCTCATAATGCTAAAAAATAAAAGTATTTATTTAAGCACATTGTATAGCCAACTATCTCACATAGTTGGTCCTTTCCTATTATTTAGTTCACCTGGGGTTCATTGCTCTGGAAAAGTCTGTAATGCTAGAAAAGGTATAAAGAAAGAGGATGACCAGCAGTAAGATGGATGGACTCAGTTACAGTAGTGAGTGGATTGCACGGAGAATTGAAAGAACAGGTTACAAATAGATTGTCATGGGAAAATCTATATGATTCCTAGGAGTTGAAAACAATTCAATGGCACGTAAACAATGATTTTTCCAATGGATATTATCTGTCTAGTACATGTGTTTCAGGTTGGGACATTCCAAGTTTTTCCCCATCTGAAATTCAAGGAAAAGCAAGAACATCTTGTTTTTCAATAGAGGCACCTTTTATAGGGACCATCCTTTCACAAAAATCTGGATAACCTCCCTTTCTTGTTATCTTTTGAAAACTGACCTGTTTAGAAATACTTTTAATTAAGATTTGCCACTGCATGCTCATTATAATTGATTATAGTAATTTTTAAAGGACAGCTTTAAGAATTATTTTTTAATATGTGTTGGATATAATTAGATTTTTATTATAAATTTTTATGAATGTGGGAATAAAGTAAATCAGTACATTTGTTATTCCCTGGAGCACCAGTCACTGGGAGAAAAGAGGAATACAAGTTCAAAAAAATAATAAATGTGGAGGATTCAGTACCTTTGCTTAAAATTGAGCAGAAGAAAGAGTTCAGTAGAATGCTCAAGTGATACGAAATTGATATAACTAGGAAACTTTTTCTAGCTAGTTAACAGTTTGTCCTGTTTTCATGCTGGTCCCAGACAACAAAGAATCTGCTAACTGTACTTAGCAGTGTTTTTCCATCTTGGTAACTTTAAGATGTGTAGACTTCAATTCTCAGAATTCTCCAGCCATCTGGGGAGATGAAAAATACTGAACTGGAAGTTAATTATGACCATTTGAAGGATTAAACTATGTATAAGCAGTAGTTTCATGTTACTAAGTGCTAAAAATCCTTTTTTTTTTGCAGTGATAACAATAAGGGCTATTATAGGAAAACTGTCTTCTTTCAGGAAATGATTCAGGACTTTTAAGCATGTTTCTGTCTACTTATGTTCCTCTTGAAAGGCTGAAAAGTTGCATTCCATTTAGAATAACTTTATTTATTGTGGCAATAAACTTTGTTTCTCATTGTGGCATCAAAGTTTCACAATCTCCAAACAGCATATTATTGAGGGTGGGGTGGGGGACAGGCTGTTGAAGTCCCTAGTAAGTTAGAGACAGCTTTATTAGCATTTCCATTGGGGCTTCCTGTTGTTCCCAAACACCTTCTTTGGGAATATTGTTACGCTCTTCTTGTTGATTGAGTCTATTTTTGAACTACTCAATAACAATCTTTATCAAGGCAATGCACAATTGGGTTGTTTAAAGTATTTTCAAAGATGGCAACTTAAAGATGTTGGCAACTTTAAGAATTCTTGGAGTTGAAGTCTACACATCTTAAAATTGCCACGTTTGAAATTATCTTTGAAAGACTGCCTTAGTTAGGCAAATCTTTAATCAAATCAATCTGTGTAATCTTTGAAGGTAAGTAACTGATGCTTGTTAAATGTAAAGCTTTACCCTGTATAGTCATGTCTTACTTTAGGGGGTGGTGCTCATCGCAGTTTCTTAGCTGAAGTGGCCAGCATTGCTTGAAGACACTCCTGTAGTCATGGGGCTGTCATGACTGTATGCTGAGGCACACGGAACACTGTTACCTGCCCACCAAGTGGTATCTATTTGCACTGGCATGCTTTTGAATTGCTAGGTTTGCAGGAACTGGGGCAGCTCACCCCATCACATGGCACTGTGGTCTTGAACTGGGCTCTCAGCTTTCCAGCTGAGAAGCTCAGCATCTTGAAGCTGCTAAGCCATCATGCCCCCTTGATACTTGGTAGGATTATTCTTTTCAGTAGTCTACCTTTCCTGCTATTTTCATGTCATTCTGCAACAAGATGAAATAGTTTTTTTTATAACCCAGAACATTTAAAAAAATATAATCTTGAAAGAGCTTGATGTTAATCAGTTTGTCCTCATATCTCAAACTGAACTTCTCCATTTAAGACTCATAAACTACCCGTAGTCTTTCTGGACTCATAACTACAGTTTAAAAATCAGATAGCTCTGTGGCCCAGAGGGCCTTTCCACAGGTTCATCTTGTGCTCAGGTTGTGCCCTTTCCTCAGTCAGAGGTATTCATATCCTAATCTGCAGTAAAGGGCACCTGTTGGCATTTCCAATGTGTCATCACTGTCACACAAGTTGTACTGGTTATTAGTTGACATCTGAGTGCAATTGCCCATCATCTGGCTGGAGAATTCTTGGGAGTTGAAGTTCACACATCTTAAAATTGTCAAGATTGAGAAACACTGCTCCAGAACATGTGTGTGTGTGTGAGTGACATGGAAGATTATAGGTAGAAAAAGGATGTACTATTGTACAAGATTTTGTCCATCAGTTTCACGGGGTTTTTTTAATGTAAAACTTTCTCCTTAATGGCCATTTCTGTTGACTCACTAAAGGAAACCTACTTTCATCATCTGTTTTCATACTGTTTTTCTATGGTAAAAAATGTTCAAATGGCTCACAATTATCATATAGAACCATTGTCATTGGTTCCAAATAAGGGTTCATTCTGATAACTTGAACACCTGAATAATAATGGATAGGTAAAGTCTTTTTGTGGAAAGTTCAGTCTTTTTGTGAAAAGGCTAATTTCTGTTCAGAAGAATAATTCATTTCTCCTGAGGCCTATCAATTTTTATAGCAGAAGTATGTTCTGACAAATACTCGGGATTTACTCCAAGGTATTGAATAGAAATCCTTGTCATATGTTAATTCAGTTCTTGGGGAATGAACCCCATTCAATACAATACATCTTAATTTTTGAATAAAAATGGACAGACTGTGAAGTCACGTATCTGCCCTGAAAATGTTAGTGTGTGGTTTCCTGTATTTGGTAGGCCAGAAGAGCACTTAGTCTCTTTTCTTTGCTAACAGACAGAAATACTGTAATGCATTCATTTCAACAAAATCAATTAGTGTACATCTTCAAGAGCTCTGCTGAGTCAGAGCCACTTTGTTCCAATATAGATTAGGTGAAGAATGAATAAAGTGCTGTTCTTATAGTTAGATGTATGGTGTTAATACCCTTGCTGTATTTTGCTGGTCAATACTATGGCTGCTTGTTAAAAATACTGCAATATTATTGTGTATTTTTGGTATATTTATTGCAAAGAATGATATATATATCTGTTGCCTAATAAATATGCTGTATGATCCATTTTGATATTCTACACAGCGTTAGTGTTTCTGTCTAATTCCATTCAGTTTGGATCTCTAGCCAAAATGATGTCTCCTTTTCTGGCAGCCTACTGTGTAATTTGGGTGAGGAATAGGGAAGGAGAAAAAGAAAGTAGGGAATAATCAGGAAAAAAAAAGGGTGGAGTATGATGAAGGAAGTATTCCTCCATCAAGCTGTGGTCCCACTCAGGCAATGCGTCCCCCAAAATGAGATTCAAGTAAGAACATGTTTCTCAAAGAAAATAAGCAAGTTATTGAAACCAGTTATTGTTTCAGAAGATTAATTTGTTAATTAAAATTATGGCATGGTTTCAGATAATAACAATGTGTACTGTACTGTCATAATGCCCTTCCAACTTTGAGTTAAAGTGGGTGAAGAATGGCATCTGGTCTGTGGGGCAGATCTGGGTTCCAACGTCACCCCGCATCTCCATACCACCAATGTTTCTGAATACAATTGCTTGGTTGTGCTTGGTTGTGCCAGTGTTTGCTGTTCCTGCCTGCATCTTACACCCTGCCTGTGTTGGACTGTGTCTGAGGCCTCTCTGCATAGCCAGCATCTTGGGTCCTGTTTAATTGGTAGATCCCCGTTTCTATGAATTTGGTGCTTGGTGCCTGTTCTTGTGCTGTTATGATCTTTTAATCCATCCCTTTCCAGCCACTAGTAGGATTTCCCAATATCTGCCACCTCAGGTATCAGTTGATTGTATATCCCATGCAGGGTATGGTCTTGCCATGGTACTACTTCTGTTTGATCTTTCTCCCACATCTGTTGCCTCAGGCATTCTCTCGGCAGCTCATTATTGGGCTGTGTGTGTGTGTGTGTATTTGCAAGGAATGTTGAAGTTTTATAATGAGCCCCAAAGGTGCTTTTCGCAAAGGCAACTGGACTTTGTTTTTTTCTTTGAAAACATTTCGCTTCTCATCCAAGAAGGTTCTTTAGTTCAGAACTGAAGAAGCTTCTTGGATGAGAAGCTAAATATTTTCAAAGAAAAAAAAAGTCCATTTGGACTTTGGGAAAAGCACCTTTGGGAGAACCATGACCTGGATGATTGAGAATCTCCATAGACTTATGATGAGCTTATTTTATATTTAAGTGTGGATCCGTATATTCTTCCTGGTAATGTTTTCCTGCAACTATGGGAGTCTGCTTTTTTTTTTTGTTCAACTGAGTTTTGTTTCATTGGTTGTGTGAGGAATTGACCATCTGGCTTGTCATCTGAGTCTGGCATTGTAGGCTGAGAGTGTATGATTGGCCCAAAATCATCCAGCTGGCATTTCTAGCCTGCTATTAAAAATAAAAATGTTATAACCTATGTGAGATGCTAAATTATTTTTAATGCACTATTCTTATTTTCTTCAAACAATGGTAAATCACTTTTGGTTATGCTTGTGATGAAAGGTCTTCCCTTAAAGATATGACTGCAGTATAAAAGTAGCCAAATATGATTTTTGCTTTTGTTTATACATATCATTTGTCTTCATTCTGTTTCTAGTTCAAAGTCAAATAGCTTTCCTTTGATGGATATTTTCCCTCTTGTCACAAGCATGGAAAGGCAACCTTAAAGTTATAAAATATTTTAAGTATTGTCATCTTGGAAGGAAGTCAAGATTGCGATGACTTGAAGCAGGATATGGATTAGCAATAGATAGGTTATCTTTTACATTGGTATAGTTTCTGCTGACTCCAGTGGAAATAGCCTGGTAGTGATGAATGGCCCTAAGATTTTTTTGGGGAGGAGGGGACAGGTGGATACAGGAAAAGAAAAATGGTTTTGAACAAAGCTTTAGGTCAGATTTTGTAATAAACCTCTCCAATAAGTGATATTTCAGTAGGGAAATATATTTTGTCTCTTAATGCTCTTTCATTAAGTTCACATGTTGCACCAAGCTATAATGTGGTTTGGCTTAGGTTTAGTGTATTTGTAAATTATAGCTTATCGCCAGCATTAAACCCTCAGCCACTGGGTGACTTTGGCACAGTCATTCTCAAGCCAACCTTCCTTATAAATTGTTTTTATGGAGAAAAATAGGTTTTGGACTGTGTTTAAATATATTTAAAGGCCAAATGCACATTGCAGAAACTTGTACAACTACTGTATTAAGAGTAACACAGTGAACATATTCCAATTAGTTATCAAATCATGAGTAAAGTAGATATTTTATTTTCAGAATTTCCCCAGCTTAGTGTAATTCTTAAATTTTTATATTAGGCTAGGCTAGGGAAACTGTTTTGATACTCCTCGTAAAGGAGTGGAACCAAGACTAAGAAAAGACTGGCTTGGAGGAAACCCTAGGCCTGCAAAGCGTAACTAATCTGCGCCAATTCTCATAATTTGCTTTAGAAAAGAGTCAAAGCATCAGTATGTTAAGATTAGTGCTTTTCCTGATTCTGCCCGAAGAAAAATTATACCGGTGCTCTGTATCGGAAAATTGTAAATCGCGTTAATTCTTTCTGCAATTGTCGTTTCTAGAGTAAAATTCCCATTTGCCTTGAAAACAATGTAAAAACTGCGTCTTTTTCCTCCTTTCTTCCCCTCTCTCGTCTTTTTGTCCGTTGAGACAGAAATCCAGTTACGCGCAGCCCTTGTTGCAACCGCCCTTGCGGACTTCCGCGGAGACTCCGTTTGGTTCGAGCCCGACTGCAAGGCATGGCCATCCCGACACTCTTCTCGAGAGGAGAGGTCCCACGCATGGATGGCTCAGGGAGGGAAGGAGCTCATTCTACAGCTTCCGCCCTCCTCCGCTCCCTTCCTGGAAAGAGAAGGGTGGAGAAAACATCCTAACGGCAGCTAAACAAAGGTGCCAGGTGGCGCTGACGCTCCGCCCCCATTGTGGCGTGGAGACTGTTGCCAGGCAGGCCCCGCCTCCCTCCCTTTGCCCCACCTCCTTTCCCCCCACCCGCCCAACCGCCCGGTGCCGGAGTTTCCTAGGGGCAGCGGTGGCAGCTGCTGGGCGCCTCGTAGCCGCTTCGCGCGTGCTCTCTTGATCCCTTCCCTCGCGCCGCGCTCTCGGGAGGGGGAAGGGCGGACTCGACCGGTTCCGAGAGTCTGCGAAGAGAGCGAGGGAACCAGTCTCGCGCGCCCCGGGCACCTTCGGCTCAACTGTCCGGGACCGAAAGCGGCGTCAGTGGTAGCGACGATTCCAGGATGGAAGGGGACCGGCTGGAACCCGTCGTGAGTGTTCCTGGGCTGGAAATTGCAGGCTGAGGAGACGGGAGGGTTCCCCCGAGGTGGGGCTTTGACGGGGCGGGGGTCATTTGGGAGGGAAGGGGGAGGATCCGAGGGGCTTGACCGTGGCTTTCTCCCGACCGTGGGGAGGAAGGGAGCCCGATCGCGGTAGGCTGGCTCCCTTCTGTTTCTTCCCATGGCTCGGCTGCAAAAGCAGAACTCTAGCAGTCTTTTCCGCTCCCTTCGAAGAGATTGTGGTTGTCTTTTCAGCAGCGGGCTTGCCAAATCGCCTCACCCGTCCGTCCTTCGCTTGAAGACTGACTCTTCTCCCACCCCCTTGTTTGCTTTAAGTAAGACATAGGCTTGGAGCCCGGGGTGTGCGCTCACCAAAGCTTTGTGCAAACTCATAGTGTGTAATTGAGTGTTTGATAGACTGTCCCAAGGAGGAGCTGTCAGTTATTGCAGTCTTTGACCGTGACTTCTTTCAGATCTTTCAGGAATGTCTGCATTGTTGCAGATGTGATAGGGACACTTTATTGAAGCTTGTGTAAGAGAACAAGTGAGATCAAGTTGATCTAGGCTGGGTAGGTGCAGTCCATCTTCCAGCTTTTCACTGTGTGTAAGTATTGACTAGAGAGGGTTAGTCATTGGGTCATGAATTGCTTTGCACAAGCAAACAAGATGATTTCAGCCTTGCTATCTAAAGCAGTCAAATAGATGAAGGTATGCAAATGCGCTTGGGAAAATGAGGGAAATTGAGACAAAAGAAGACCAGGTTCCACATTTTCACTCAAATTTTATTTGCATTACTACAGCTGTATCCAGTTTTCTCAAACAAAGATAACCAATGAAAATCAGAATAATCTGCATGAAACCAGGATGTGGGAAACAAGTCAAAGTTGTTATTAGTAAACAAACTGAAGTTGGGAGAAAAAAACAGTCACCTGAATTAGTGAACCCAAAGACAATACCTAGTTGTTCACTGCAACTCCTTCAGGACTCTTTGTTCCAAAATTGGTTTTGTATACAGTCTGTACAATAGTTTTTCAGTCTGTAATGATTATGCTTCATTTAGTTTATCTTCATCCTATGCAGGGCTTCCTTGAAACCCCTAACTTTCCAAAGATTAGTAGATGGAAAGGAGATTAGATTGTTGATGGTATCTTAGATCAAGCCTTCCGGTAATTTCTCAGAGCAAGTTTTTATAAATTTTGAAAAGCATAAATAAGAGTGTCTTGAACCACCGTAAAGGCCACGACAAAGGATATCAAAAGTCAGTGTAATGTATTCCAATACAATTTTTCTGAGAACAGTTTTTCACTGTAATATCATGTGTCCCAAATAGCATTCTGGAAAAGTGATCCAGATTGGATACTGCGCCCAATGGTCTCAGAATGATTCAGGGTGACAAAAAAATAATACTCTCCCTGTTAGTTTGCAATATCCTTTTTCACTCTGGGATATGATTTCAAAAATTCAGTTGAAAGAAGGATGAAATAGATTCATATTCAAATCGAAACGAAGGTGGAAGGTCACCACTTGGTCATCTATCTTTACATAAAATGATACATTTTACATTGAATGTTAGTTGTTCAGCTCTATAGTGCACAAAGTAGATTTTAAAAAGGCAGATTACTGTAACTTCCAAAGTGAAAAATAACTCATTGTTCAAGGAAAACTTTATAAAGTCTAACGTTTAATTCATTTTGTTTGCTTTTATCATTTAGGATATAAGTGTTCAGTCTTAATTTGCAAACAACTTTGGCAAGCAATATTGTCAAGCTATAGAAAGTAAAAGGAGAGTCAGTACCATAGGTCTTTAAGAAATTTCAGTTTAAATTATCAGTGGAAAATGATGTTTAAACAGTGAAAATAACTATCAGTTTTTATTGACTGAATTTAGTAAATAAATGAAGAGGTGGTTTGTTTATATATTTTGCTTATGTCAGAGCAAATACGTTTTGAAAGATTTGATTGCAGATTGTGGTACTTCAAAATTCCTTTGAGAAAATGACAGTGTGACAAAAATGCATCTATCTCTCCATCATATTTTCAATTTTAACTGAAAAAGAACTGTGTTTCTAGTTAACATATTACAGAGTAACATGGAACACTATTTCTCTCATTTCCCTTTTTTTTTGGATAAGTGGAAAGTGATTTTTCCCCCCTGGAGAATGAATAATGACTATTTGAAATCTTTGGCTGCTGAGTTTGCAAATTGACATTCCCAAAAGGTGAAGTACTGAATGTTGCAGAATACATCTCCTGATTTATTCAACCAGCTTATAATTTATTCTGACTGAACTGTAACTGGGACAAGCACCTTTTCTATTCATGTACTTTCTTCTTCAGAATCCTTTTAGAAAGGAGGCAAAGAAAATTGCCATATGCTTTCTAATTGTGTATTTAAAGCACAGGCGCCTCAGTCTATGTAGTACTATTTTTAGAATTAGAAAATACAATAATAAATTGGATAGGATTTGTATCCTTTTGCTAAATATTTAGGCTAAAATAGATTTTTAACAAATGACATTAATTCTCTAAAGTGGCTTGATAAACTTTTAAGGTTTTTACTGCCATACCGTGGTATCAATGTGAAAGTGCAACTCTCAGAATCAAACATTGTTATATTGTTTTTCGCATTTGTTTTCTCTATAGTGTTATATTTATTTGCTTTTTTTCTACAAGAGGTTAAAAAAAGCATGTAATATAGGAAAAATAATTTATCATTTTTAGATTTTCTTTATCCCTGTTCGTTTTCAACTCCTTTATTTATTTATTAAACTTTTATGCCGCCCAGCTTGCCTAGAGGCAGCTCTTGGTGACTTACAATCAATAAATACAACAAGATTAAACATTAGAACAATAAATACAACACTAAAATCAATTTCAAATTGACAAAAGATTTCAAATTGATTTGATTGATTTCAAATTGACAAAGTAGCAAAATCACATAGAAAGGAGATGGGGTCTTAATCTATTAACCACCTCCACAATTACATGGCCCCACTGTATTGGGAGAGCCAAGTCTCCAGGCCTATTTGGGTGCATGCAGATCTCACCTTGTGGAAGGCACAATGTTCCAGAAGACAGGAGTCATAGCAGAAAAGACTTTTCTCCTGAACCCCACCAGCTGGAATTGCTTGATTGACAGGGTCTGGGTGCCCCTTCTGCCGGTGTGGGTGGGGAAGGCCAATCCTATTGGAGTAAGATAGTTCCTCAGATAACCTGGACCCATGCCATGAAGGACTTTAAATATGAGAACACCTTGAATTAGATCCAGAAGCAAACTGGCAACCAATGTAGTTCATGGCCACCCTAGGGGCGCCAAGGATTGTCTGTATGGATGCATTTTGCTCCAGTTGTGAGTTCCGAATACTCCTCAAGGCTTGTCCCATATAGAGTGGTTTGCAGTAGTGTAAGCATGAGAAGAACAAGACTTGAGTGACTAAGTGTAGGGGCTCCTGATTCAGGAAAGAGCACATATGATGCATAACATGAAGTTGTCTAAAGACTTTTCTAGTCATGACTGACACCTGTTCTTTAAGCAGGAATTGCGAGTACAGGAGAATCTCCAAGTTGCACATTGGGGCACTGCACCCCCATCCACAACTAAAGATGTTAAAGTCCTAGATCTTGAAGCTCCATATACCCAAAGCCACTCGGTCTTTCAAGGGTTCATCCAAAGTCTGTTGTCCCCCATCCAAATTCCCACAGCCTCCGGGCACTGTGAGAGGGCAGCAATAACTTCATTTGAATCACCAAGGATGAAGATGTAAAGTTGAATATCATCAGCGTACTGATGGTACTTCATTCCATGGTGATAGATGATATCACCTAATGGCTTCATTTATGTTAAAAAGAAATGGAGTGAATACTGAGTCATACAGCATGCTACAAAGGAGAAGCTGTGAACTGGAGTGCTCACTCCCTATCAACACAAATTACAAAGTAGCAACAATTGTGCATTTGAAAGATCTGCAAGAAATATCATTTGCCTGCAAGCAAGAACTGGTGGGACAATAAAATAAAGTCATAGAAAATGAAGAGGCTAAATTGCTCTTGGACTTTAGAATTCAAGCAGACAGGCAATTGCCACTTAACACCTCAGACTTAACAGTCGTCAATAAGAAAGACAAAAAAGTCTGGCTAGTGGATATGGCAGTATCTGGAGATAGCAGAATAGTATAGAAATAAATGGAGAAGATAACAAAATACAAAGACCTGTAAACAGAAATAGAATGACTCTGGCAAAAGTAAGCAAAGGTAATACCAATAGTAATTATTGGGTGCAATTCCCCCCAAAATGAATTACCACTTGAAACATTAGCATTGATGAATTCACCATCAGTCAATTGCAAAAGGTGGCTTTACTCGGAATAACTTATATCCTGCAACGATATCTGTAACACCATCAAATGTCCATCCATCTACCTATCCCAGGTCCTAGACAAAAATGCTAAATCCAGTGTGAACATCTGGCTGATTGTGCAATGAACCATAATTATATACTATCTTGGATCATAAGATTAGAATAGTTAACAAATATAGTAAATTAAACTTAGAAAAAACATATATATGTTTAGTCATACACACACAACACAAATGAGTAAGATTGCAATATTAACAGTATAAATGAATTACAAAATAGCTTTATTGCTTTTTATCATATAATTCAATTACTTTTCCTTTTTTCCATTCAGTTTAGCCATACATTTACTTTAAATAAACATATAATACATCATGGTTTCTGCAGAGCATTTCCCTTGCTCAAAGTAAATTTTCACTAAGCTCAAGAAATCAGCCTTCCTTCCAAGGCAGTTAATAAACTTCCATACTGGTTGGAGACCTATCCTCTACCTTCTACCGTCATATTTTAAATATTCCTTCCCATTTCATTTTTATATTCTTGCTCTTATAAAATATGTTAAGTTAGTATTTCATTTTTGACTGCTCTTAATCTCTCAAAATGATAATCTTTAGTTATTAATCTTGCTGTGTGGACAACTGTTTGTAGTGGAAATTATAGGTTATCTGGATTGCTGAATGTCAAAATAGCTACATACAGCATATGGTATTTATATTTTAATTTCTTTAAAATTACCTGACTGAAAAAATATTACGTTTTTTTAACTGCCTGTAGCCATCACGGTACTTCTTATCAGTTTCTCGTTTCTTTTTGTTTATAGGTTACCATTAAGAATATTGAACGAGAACTCATCTGCCCAGCATGCAAGGAGTTATTTACCCATCCACTTATTCTCCCTTGTCAACATAGTATCTGCCACAAATGTGTAAAAGAAATTCTATACTTAACATTTGAAGATTCGTTCAATGATGCTGCCTCAGAAACTTCCAATCATAGTAGCCCTCGCAGTAGAATGAATTCCCCTAGCTTGGATAGAATTGACAGGGTTAATAGATCAGGTATGTAAAAAAAAAGTTTTTAAAAATTCTTAAAGTAATATGGTAATTTACAAAACATAAACCATACTCAAATCACATCAAAATACAATAATAAAAAAGGTCATGGTGTTGGTTTCTCCACTTCTTTCTCTACTCAGCTGTATTAGATTTTATTTACATATACGATAATGGAATTCTTCACAAACCCAGACAAAATTATGAAATGTTTTCATCAACTTGACAACCTATTTATCTAGTTCAAAGCTGTTAATTCTGTTAATTTTAATAGAAGTTGCTGACTAGAGTCTTAGGGCAGGGGTCTTGTGTACCACATATTTCCTTTTTCCTTTTAAATGTGGATACCATGAGTATGAATCTATGGTCTTTTACATATAAAATATGCATTGGTGATTGAGTTATGGTCATTTTCATGTTATTGCAGTCTTTCTGGTCAAAGATGATAGATTATTATCAGCTAATGGATCTTTGAATCATTTTCAATAGATTATCAACATTTTTTGATTCTCAATAATTTTAGCAATTGTAACTAGAATTGAAAATTAAAATTAAGAAGTCATGGATAGCCTGATCATGTGAAATACGGATATTAATTGGTTGCCTTCAACCAAGAATTCATAAATTCTAGTACCAAATTCCCTCATTGTTTTAGACATTAAAATTTAGTTAATACAGATTCAGTAAGCTTCATATTGCCTACAACCAGGCATTTAGCAACTTTTTGAAGTTAACTGGATCCCCTGAAGAAAAGTTATGACCGGAATCTGAAGTTCTGATGATTGCTGTCCTCTCCCTGCATTCACATGATTGCATTTTTGATGTTCAGTGATGAACTTATATTTATGGCCATTTGCAGTGTCCTGCAGTCATGTGAGTGCAATTTTTAATATTTTTGCTGAAAACTGGCATTTAGTTATGGTTTTTTTTAGCAAAAATGCTCCATAGCAAACAATGCATTAACGAACATGGTGATTGCTTAATGACTGTGGTGGTTATTTAGTGACCACAACAGTCTTTCAACAGCTACCTAAGAAAAGTCATAAAAATGGATCTCGTCATGTGGTGACCTGCTTTATGACCATCATGACTTACATAATGGGGAGGCTACCAATCAAGGACTACCTGTAATCAAATAATGCTTTCAAACTAACCTGTAATTTTTTTTGTCTAAATATTTAGAAGAGATTGTGTTATTGATGTTAAAGAAGCACAGAAGTGAGGTTAAGAATTCTGATTCCTCAGGTTAAGTTAATGTATGTTTGATTAGATTTATTAATAAATCACATTTTAAGGAAAAATGCTTGAAACGTTAGCAATTCTATAGTTAGAAGCATCAATAAAGTATGTTCTAATAATAATTCTATCTTTCAGATATAAATGGTGATAGAAATTTTCTTCTTCCCTCTACGTGCTTACTCAAATGTCAATCCCATTATTCATCAGTGGAACTTTCAAATAAATGTGCATGGCTTAAACTTAACCAAGTTGCTGTTATGAAATGCTATGTTATCTTCAGCATACCACTGTAAACCAGTGGTATGTAAACCACTGTAAACAAGAATCCTTTTCAGCTTCTAAAAATGCTTCTCTATTCACTGTTTACAGCCTCACAGAGGAGGCCTCATGAGTTGAGAGGTAGAAATGTTTCCTTTTATATGATTGCAGATAATATTTGGTAGAACTTGGTGGATCTTATTATACTAAGTTTAGTATAATTATTTTAAGTATCAGTGGTCAAGTCCAAAATTATCAGGCAATATTGCAAAGAAAAATTACTTTCATTTGGTCATTCATAGAGAGCTCACTGGATTAAAATGGGCAATATTGCACCTTCATTAGATGACTGAAACATGCATTAAACATTAACTTTAGAAGTAATAAATGATATTTTGAATTTTGATATAGTGATTCTGATGCTACCAAGATTCTTAAGTGAAAATTTTTGTTAGTTTTTATATTCTGAGTTCTCCTTTGACACAAATAAGTTTTGAAAAAGTATAGATGTCAATTGCAAAATTTAAATTCATTAGTAAAGGAATTTTAATCACATAAAAGAAGAAAATAATGGTAAAAGAGTAAATGCTGTATTCCCTACACTGATGTTTACCACTAGGTTTGTATTTTTATTATTTTCTTGAAAGAATAATATGAGATTATGCCCCATTTTCAAAATTCATTTTTGTTAGCAGACTTGAATGCCCAAAAGTTTGAATGAAACCAAAAAATCTTCCAGTGTGAGGATAAAAGATTTTAGATATTATTATTCTAATTAGATCTAATCACCTCTGTTCAAAAATTCTTATTCCCAAAATGTGATTTACTTCCCAATTTTAGTTCCCAGTTCAATCCTTGTCTTTCTCTAATAATCTTAAAATATATCAAACAATAAGAAGGCCTTTGTTGCTATAGGAAGAGCATTGTTAATGTCAAAATATGAATCCAGTTGACTTAATTTTGCTGAGTGTTTTTTAAATACACCCCATGAACTGATTCTTTTCATGTGATATGCTGGTGATACTGTTGATTTAAAACTCTACAATAAGTTAAGGGTGTATTATCCCTTTTCTACTTTGTTGTGTGGTATTGTGAACTACTTGTGAATCTGTTAGAATATTGAATAAAATAATTTCTCTCTCCTTGAGTAGTAGAAGCTCTGTTACATACATTCAGTGCATTGATAAAAGGACTTTCTGCCTTGCAACCACAGCTAATATTCTTGCAATATCACGTAGAAGCAGAAAAAGGCAGTTGGATTTTTTTCTTAGCCAGCTGTTTTTGTCAAGTTCTGCATTTGCATAGGTAGAGGAAAATATAAGATTATGTGTATTCTTAAATGTTGAGCTACTTCTGGTGCTATGCAAAGGTGATGTTCACTGAAGGATATCTAAAACAATCTTTTAATGCAGATTTATAGATGTCTTAAGAGTGTAGGTACCAAGCTCTTTAGTAGTTTAAAATTGAACTCAGTACCTTAATTGGAATACAGCATGAGAGGGACATACTATGTTCAGCCTAGCTGAAATTTTCTGATCCTCTGGATATAAAGTATAATAGAAAACACAAAGACAAATAACATACTGGCAGTCTGTATTAGCTGTGCTGATATGTTTAAACTGTTTTTAAATTAAAATGCAAATAAATCTTGCCCAGACAAATATTTGCTACTACTACTAATAATGCCTGAAGTCTGTGATAATCTGTGCAAATAGGGGTAAAATCAAATGCCATAGTTTAAGCAAATATAAATAGAGAACATGAAAAGGGATAGAACATCTTAGATCTCTTTATAACAATCATCATCATCACATCACATGTTTTCATTAACGTTACTTTTATTTGTAATTAAACTTGAAACAGTTCTAGGCATTCATGTTTTGGCTTCAGTGAAAATATTTGCCCTTATCGGCATTTGAAAAGCATGTTACTATGTAAACATTTCAGATCATACTATCTATACTTGACCACTGCTCTTTATATCACATTTTATTTTTCATATATGTTTAATCTCAACTTGAATAATAATGTCTTAAGTTACTTCCCTGCTTAATTTGTCAGCCTAAGTTTGCTTCTGTGGAATTGCTTAACTGCATGTTGCATGCTGTGGAGTTTACCCTTCTGCTTTTTACATTTTAAAGACTTTATCAATTACTTTTAAATAACTCATATTAATTCAATGTTACTTACTTCTCACTATGTCAGTAGTAGTTTGTGCTGTGAGTTAAATTTTGTTTAGAGCATACTGTATTTTAATTTTAAAAATGCATGTGTGTTATACTGTTAGCATGTGTCACCTTTTTAGATTAAACCTGCTGTCCCAACAATTTTTTTAAGAATCATTTGAAATTAGTTTATTGATGGACTAGTCTTTATTATTGCAAATTTTCATATACATCTTGTGCTAATCATTTTTCTAAAGCTTTCTTAGAATATCACTTTATCTTTGATTCACACATATGTTCTGAGTCTGAATAGCACATAATAAATTATTCAGAAAATAATATTTTAATAAATGTGAATAAATACCATAATTAAGAATGACCACTTCTCCATATAGTTTAAAATTATGTTCAAAGGTTTCTTTTTGTAAAAAAAAGTCCAATAATTTATTTTACCTTTGCATTATAGTTTTCCAAAACAATACAGGTATTTTGGGAAAGTGAATCTGAAAAAGAGTATCTATATGTAATATTTGAAAGTTATCTAGATTTACTTAAACTCAAGAGGGGGGGATGTACTTTATTTTTTACATCAAAGGTGAGAAAAATCAGCTTTTCTTTCTATAGAAATTTGTATAGGATGTCATGAGTTATATTTTAAGGGGCTGTTGATCTTGTAGCTCCAAAAGAATACTATTAATATTGGGGCATGTGACTTGCATATATTTTTATGTTTATGGGAGAAAAAAACCCTGTTGTATGAGGCAATTTTAGTAACTAGTTAGTAACTGTTTGCAGTTTGAGAATGAAGTATAGTATTATTCCCCTGCTTCAAAGGCTGATTTCTTTCTTTCCCTGTTTCTGCTCCACAACAATGCTAGAATCAGTTAGATACCTTATTAAAAACATTTTCGACAGATTGGGTTGGGAGACCCTAAATTGCAAAAGGCTATTGTGAGTTTCTAGATAAGGAAGGATCTGAACAAAGCCTTCCCATTATATAATCTTTCTCATTTAAATTATATTATTTTCTATTATGGTTGTTAGTATTTACTCATGGACTGTCCATTTATAATATATTTAGTTTAATTTTCCATGTTAAGATTACAAACTTCATTTGAGATATTTAATAACAACTTGAAAAGTTGTTTAATAATAGTACTCCGTGGCACTAATTTAGTATCTGCCTATAATGCACATTAATTTTTTTTAATGCAATCCAGTATTTTAGCATTTCTTCATATCTTGAAAAGGGAAAATATGTTTCATTGCATTGTAATTAAACCAGATCCTACCATCTATACAGGTTGGAAACGCAATTCATTGACTCCTAGGACAACTACCTTTCCTTGCCCAGGATGCCAGCATGATGTAGATCTTGGTGAACGTGGCATCTGTGGCCTATTTCGAAATGTCACCTTGGAGACTATTGTAGAACGGTACAGGCAGGCAGCAAGGGCAGCCACAGCTATTATGTGTGATCTATGTAAACCTCCAGCACAAGAATCCACAAAGAGCTGCATGGATTGTAGTGCAAGTTATTGCAACGAATGCTTCAAAATACACCATCCCTGGGGAACTTTAAAAGCCCAACATGAATATGTGGGACCAACCACCAATTTCAGACCTAAAGTAAGTGGTATTTCCCTTCAACGTGCATATAATCACATAGAATTGAATGTATATGCATCTGTTTAAAACGAACTGTTCATTAAATTTTGCTATGAAACAATTGCTTTAATACTCCTAGCAAATATGTACTAACAGTACCATTCACAGTACTGTTCAGCTTTTGACTTGGTTTCTATAGATGTTGATGAATGAGCTGAAATGTATATAGTAAATGCAAAAGCTGCACTTTGAGGAAATATACAGTTTAATATAATTACCAGGGCAGATATGGGATAAGAAGCATAGTATTTATATATATTATTTTTAAAAAGTGTATATAGATGTATTTTTATATTCAAACAATTTGAATATATTAAGATCTATATTAATTTTATTACTAAAATATAAAGTAATATTACCTTGTGGGATTAGTCATGCTGAATTCTTAGTAGTTTCTTTAGCTTAACTTTATTACTTTATTTACAATGAGGTCTTACATGCTGATCAGAGTATTATATTTACAGATGTCCCCCTAAATCTTAAATATTTTGTTAAGAAACCTAATGCTGCTAAAGTGGAATTTGAGGTCTTACTGCTAGTTGTATTGGATTTTTTTCTTCCATTGTAAACCACCATTTTGTAGATGGATGAGCATATCCCCCCCCCAAAGATAATTGCCTCACGTTAATATTTGTTTTTCTAAGAACATGTACTGAAACTATATTTGATATTCTTAGAAATAAAAATGAGATGTGCTATGTTTTGCTTTTGGCCAAATTTGTAGGAAAAGGAATGGCAGATTCTGGGGCAGAGTGAAAAGAGGATCAGGCTAGAATAGTTAAATAGCCACAAGTGAGCTAAGTCCAAGTTTCCCCGCTTAAGTGCAGTTGGCTCTTCTCTAACTCTAGTCAGCTAGTGTTGATCATTACTTGAAAAGATTCCAGTGCATAGACTTTAGCAATAAATCAGTTGACAAAATTCCATTTAAAAAAAAAGGTAGAGCAGAAAGTTGGATATTTGATTACACATAAGTATATCTTAGATGCCATGTGTCCAGCCTTATTAGATCCATATCTTATTTCTATATTTTTTAAATAATCATGTAAAACTGCTGGAAAAGTAGTGCCTATATAGAACAATGCTGAAAATGTTGCCATTCCTGATTTACTATTTGATTTAAACTGTTTTTCAGAGAAATTGTAATAGACTTTGTTGTAACAGTCTTTCATAAATAAATTATACTACTGTAGAAAGATAGAAAGAAGAAATCAGATTTATTTTTTGGTAATGTGGTAAAAGCCATGCTTATAATTTTGAGAACAGATACTCTTACACACTGCTAAGTGGGACAAAGATCACAGAACTGGGGAAAAGTTGATATCTTGCAAAAACCAACTCATAAAAGTGGTCTTATGACCTCTAGCTGTAGCTTAGTTTATACTGCACATCACACAGTAGCAATTCTGACATCATGGTTGAGGTTTTCTGCTATTCAGCAACTTGTTCAGAGTGAGGAAATCTTGCATGATAGTAGGGTTTTAGGTCAGTTCTGTCCTCATTGTATGTTGTGAATAGATTGTTCTTCAGCATGAATCAGATTATAACATTTTGTGGAATAGCTGTGGATTCAGATATCAATTGGCTTCAAGTCTCAAGTGAGCATGCCCTGTAGCATATAACAGAACATTTCCTCTTTCTTTTCTGCTCAACATCTTTGTTTTTTAATGCTACCCCAAGCCTACTGTTTTACTTATAAAAATGCTATTTGCCAATTTCAAATGATCTCCATGTTTCATAACAGAAAATGAACAGAATCCTGAGTCTGGATGATTACTTCCCGATTCTTCCTTTAAATACATCTTTTAATTCTTCAAACAAAAAATATGAATTGGACTGATGATGGTTATAGTCTTAAAATTTGTCTATTGAAGCCTGATATTGAAATTTATTGTAAATAATATATGAAATTGTGCAGTTTAGAAAATTAAATTAAGAGGTTCAGCTTTCAGTTTTATTCAGGGATTATTACAAGTCTTCATTGTCTAAATTGTTATCTCCCCCTCCCATCCCCCAGTTTCTAATTTATAATTTGCTCGTAGTTGCATCCATTTGCACTAGCTCTTGAACCAGTATCAAATATTTCCCATTAATCTAAATGGTAGTTTGAATCAAATAATTAAATACCAGAGAAATTGTAGAGTTGCAAAAACAATCAACATAACCACCATTAGGGATAGTGACAGTTACATAGTGAAATCTCAGTTTAACAGCACCCCTTTTAACAAACTATAATGGACCAAAATAGTCTAGATGAACAGTTAAATTGACATTAATATAAATAATCTTTATTGCTATTTACAATATCTCTAACAAATTATGCACAAATTATGTAATTAGCATCAGTTTACATCTTTATTATTCAAATGATAAAAATCACCAGGATTGACATATCTCTATGTTTTGCATAATGATGTAGTTATTCAAATGACTTAAATTTCCCAAATGAAATAATTTGTAATTTACCAGACAACCCCCCCTCCCCCCGAACAATGCTTTATCACTGTAGTTCAACAGTGTCTGGGTTTCCCAGCCATATTATAAATGAAATAATTTCCTGCCTCTTGCAAAATGCTTTTGTTAACATTAGAGAAACTTGTATTATGGCATGTCCTGCAGCAGAGGACTACAGCTTCAGCCTTATGAATATTGCAGCATCTCTATATTGTAAGTGGAGGTGCCTTCCATTAATATTAAAAAACATTACAGTTGTAAAAACCTGGCTTGGGAAAGTTATTAAAGAATAAACACGTAATATCTCAGGGAAGATGATGATGTTCTTGAACTAGTTCCAGTTATAATTAAATAGCTTCAATAAAATGTAATTTTATAATCCCATTTAAGTGAACTATCAAAATATTAAACTTGGCTATTATACTTTAGCCAAAGCCATAGTATTTTCAATTAATTCTATAATTTAGAAAAATATAGTACAGTATAATTGATGTAGTTAAGCTGGAAAAAAGTGAAAACTTTGATGCAAAACAAATAGTTAAGGAATTTGTTTTCTTTTACTTTAAAAGGTGAAAAAATGCAGGTAACTAGACTTATGGGTGTGAAATAAAAGGTCTAATGATCTATTCTTAAGACAAAATTTATTCAAAAGCCAGTGGAAGCAAATGAGATTGAAATTCTCCAAAGCAACAAAACATAGTATTGCTTAAAATAAAGTCATACTATGTCAAGGTTATATGGTTACCGTACATTAATATATTTTTAAAAGTCTCCATCCAGTGTTACGTAGACAGTTCCTGATGCAACTTTTTCCTCTGCAGTGCTTCCCCTAAAATCTCCAGAAGAGATTTAAGGGAATCTATTGGCTGGAGACAGAGATTCCAGCATAAATTATTTAATATAGAATAAGTCAAAGTTTTGTGAGAACATTTTAACCTTATTTGGAAAGTTTCAATGGACTTATGGCATTCATTTTTAAACAATTTTATACAATGTAGCCTGAGTACAAATCCATTTATTTGTATATAAGTACTATTTGATAAGAAAGGAAGAAAATAATTTTAATATCTTCATAAATATTAAAATGTATATGAAAAATAAAAATGTTTCTGATTTTACTTCATCATTACACAGTTCTTGAAGTATATTTTATATCCTATTATTTTACTCTCAGATTTTGATGTGTCCGGAACATGAAATGGAAAAAGTAAACATGTACTGTGAAATATGCAGAAGACCTGTTTGTCACCTTTGCAAATTGGGTGGTACGCATGCAAATCATCGAGTGACTACCATGAGCAGTGCCTACAAAACACTTAAGGTGTCTCCCCTCTTTATTTCTTGGCTGGTTTTGTGTTGCTTAGTGTTAGAGTATAAAGTAGCTGCTTTGTTGAACTGATCCTCTGTTCAGTGTCATGAAATATTATTAAAACCTGGGGTAATTAAAGAGCATCCAGTCTTTTTTTGATTCTGACTTATGCCACAATTTTGTGACCTGAAGGCTCGGTAATTTTCACCTTCCAAAGTGGGTTATATCTGTAGAATATTAGAAATTTCCACAGAAACAAAATTGATTTCAACTTTGCTTAAATATCTATGGTCATAATTATGTTTTATTTGTTTGTTTGTTTATTTATTTACTGAATTTATATTGCCTTCTATTCGCCCAAGGTGACTCAAGGTGGCTTATAGAATAAAAAAACCCTTTAAAACAATAAAAACTAGCAAAAAGAATCAAATTAATAAAGTACAATATAACAAAATCACCCCCCAACTCCCACCCCCGCCCTGACAGCACATCA